>JAFVLL020038391.1:72272-226092 GCA_021397915.2 Tor tambroides | reverse complement strand
TCTCGTGAGATGTGAGAGAGAACAGGACAGGATGCTGTTCCAACGATTTGAGTGAGGTGCTGGCCATTTATTAGTTTACGATCACAGATTAAACACAAAGACATTCCTTTTGTTCCCGCTCAGAGATATCCCGTGCTTGGAGTTCTTCCTGTTCACTAACTTTACACTGCTTTAGGTTTGCACATCTGTTGCACACTGCATATTGAGTTGATTCGTTTTATTATATCTAATTAGCTTTTACAATAGCATTGTGTGTTATATTGTGAACAGCTTGGCTGACTAAATTAAACCTGTTATTCACAGCAGACTTAAACGTCTCTATGTGGCTCTAAAATGGATGGTTGAGTATTTTGCAAGTATTTCCCAAAAGTATAGCAGTGATTGCAACTGACTTGCCTCAAATCTAGCTGTTTCAAAGGATAGTTCACACATAAATCAAGATTTTGTCATCTTTAAATCACAGTCATGTCTATCCAAACCTGTATGACTTTCCTTCATCTGTGAAAGACATTTTGAAGAATGTTCTGTCCATATAATGAAAGTCAATCCAATCCCAGTCCAAAACAATACTGGACACCAATGGCATTCAAAATATATTATTTTGTGTTCCACAGAGAAAAAAAAATCATTTAGGTTTGGAACAACATTAGAGTGAACTAGAAATGACAAATTTGTCATTTTAGGAGATGCTATTTCATTAGTACTTTACAGTACTTCAATGGCAGCTGGTTTTCTAACATTCTTGCATCTTTTCATTTGATTAAACACACTCACATAGGATCTTATGGATGCATGAATGTGCAAACTTGGCCAATAATTAGCATTTTGTTGTGCCCATAGTTGCTATTTCTTCTATTCCCTCTGGTCAAATATTCATTCCAGTCACACCCCTGGCCTTTCATCAAATGTGAAATGATCAGGTTGATTATGCTGCAATTCCTCAAGACCTGCAACCCTTCTTGCTTCAATGCCCAAGCCACCATCTGGCAATGCGAAAGTGGCTAAATTCTTTTTTCGTAGCATCCACTACGCACTGACATTGGACTTCAAAGCTTCCCCCGCGGTGGAGCGCCTGAAGGAGAAGCACATTTGTTGCAGCCAGGCACTGTTGCATTTTCGTATCGTCTGTTCTTTTCATGCGCAATGCCTTGGGGCCGTAGCACATAAATTGACCGTTGTTCGGTCACTTTGAACTTCTTGCCAGTTTAGTACTTAGCAAGCGTACTAGTTTCTCTGAGGCCATAAGAGCAGGCCCTGTCTTAACAGACTCGTTTGAGGTGGCTGGCTGGGTATTTCTTAAGCACGAGAATCGAGTGTTGTTCCTTTGTGTCCTCTTGAGGCAGATATTTTATAATTCTATTTGCTCTGCTATGCTTCCAGCTATAAAAGTCTATGTTCAGCCAACACTTTAAACACGAGAATTACATCTGAAGACCTTCTGTTTATTCATGTTTAAAACGGAATACACATTTTCTTACCCAAGGTTAAGGTGCATATGAAATATTCAGGAGGACAAAAGGAGCGATTCATCCTTCCAGTGTGAATCTACTAAACCGGGCCGCGCTCCTTTGAACATTTGCTGTCTGCTGGCTGAACCCAAGGATAGGCGTTAAAGGTCATCAAAGAGATTTTACAAATGAATCTCACGAATTACCTTCTGTGCCCCTCGGGTTTCCTTTTTAGGTTCTGTAGGAAGAGGTCATTTGTCGTTTTGTAGATGTGCGTATGGAGGAACTCACTTGTGTAAGCATGCTTAATTTGTACGTCTATTTGCATAATGAGCTTAAAACTCGCTTTAATGTGAAAATCCCCACAAAAGGAATGTTTCCAATGAGAAATGTATGGCATGCTCTAGTGATATTTCATGCCAAGACAAGAACATGCGTTTGAAATAGCTCAGCTGCATGCTGCCTACATTAGTACTGTATATGCTTTTGTTAAAAATATTTCAAAAATAATATATGCATTATAATATAGTTACACTTTAACTTTTCTGCAGAGTTTAATTTCTGTTTTTGAGCCTCCGAACCACTGTAAAAAGTGGGACCATGCAATTGTAACCTTGAAGAGTAATAACTCACTACCTGTTCTAACCTTTGAAATGACTTCTGTTGTAGACTAATGTGAGTCATTCATAGTGAACAATAGTTTTATTCACCAGAGGTTAAATGGGCTGGAACGGTCCAGAATAACCTTCCAGCTCCTTTGAAAGAGAGAGCGAGAGCGAGAGATAATATACATTGTACAACCTTAAAATATGAATGAATAAAAATGTGCACTGTTTACCTGTAAAAATGATACACTCTATCTTCTTAAAAAGCATGGCAACATAAGCAATTTATAAAAAATAAATCACATAAAAAGCTCATACGAAACAATTAAACTGAAAACACAAAACACAAGAATATTCAAATATATAGTTAATTATATCAAAATAATGTTTGTTTGCATAGTTTTCATGATTACATTTTCTATAAAATGTAGAAAGATGTGTTGATCTTTGAAAACATCACATGAACACTCATGAGACAAAAACACTCATGGAATACCTTAAAACATCACATAGACCAACAACAACAGGTACAAGAAACACAGTAACAGTATCAGTAAATGTATTATTTTAAAGCAATGTAGTTTTGTGTAGCCATTCACCTAATTAGAAGTCAAAGAGCATCAGCAAAATGATTTTCAAAATGATTTTAAGGTAAAAAAACAAACAAACAAACAAACAAAAAAGTACATTCAGTTGCTTTAAGTTGATGAAAACACATTCTGTCATATTAAGACAAAAAGTTACAAAATCAACAGTGGCGGTGTAAATATACTGGCAAATGATTAAACCATGCAGCCAAATTAATTATGCATATGGAATATGCAGAGGGCAGATGGAATGTATTTAGAGAGGAAATACTTGTAGACTTGAAATAAATCCAAATAATCTTGATTTATTCAATAATCTCAAAAATAAATCAAACATAATGGCCGTTGAAACCAGGATGCATGTGTATTTGTTTTCCACCCCTTTTTCCCTAGCAGATATATGTAAATTGCACTAAATATCACAAATAAATTTCAACATAATTATGATAGGAGAGTGTGATGGCGGACTTCAAACCGCTTGAGTTTGTTTTATCTGCCTGAACAATGGCTTACTCATCAGCCACGAGTAAATCAAAGTTCATCGAATTCTGCTTTAACAAGGTCCTCAAATACAAAATCATTCAATGTGTTTCAAGTGCAAATGCACATCAAGATCATCATCAGCCTGCCCACTCCACGTTATCACTGGAGGAAGAATATTCTCATTTCATCACAAACATGTGCACAGCGTACTAAAGAGTATGGATTATTATTCAGTGCACATGATTTTCTTAACTACATTCATAGATTGCTAAACGGTGGGCCCAGATTGCTGTAACAGTTGTAGCCGTATCCCAAATAAAATCAAATGAGCTCAGTGCAGTTCAGGAATTTAAAGAGGCAGTTCCACCAGTTCCACCTGCAGTCTTTTGTGATTCTTTACACTATGCTTGTCATATTACATTATGCTTGTGCACACAATTATGTGGGAATAATACTGATATTGGTATTGTTTTTAATAATTTTCCAAATGTAACATACTGAAATGTGTTTAATATATATATATATATATATATATATATATATATATAAAATCATATTTCATAAATATGTGCAATATACAGTGTATAATTAGCATATTAGAATGATTTCTGAAGGATCATGTGACACTGAAGGCAGAAGTAATGGCTGCTGAAAATACAGCTTTGACATCACAGGAATAAATTACATTTTAAAATATATTACAATTGGAAATATTTATTTAAATTATAGTAATATTTCTAAATATTACTATTTTTGATTAAATAAAAGACTTCTTTCAAAAACATTACAAAACCTTAATTATCCCATGCTTTATAGCTGTAGTGTATATATTTATATATTATAGAATATACTTTATCATATCTTTTCATTTTATTTATTTATTTTTGCCTTCATCCGTTTTAAAATAAATACGAAATTTGTTTAAAAAAATGCTTATATATAATTTTAACTAATTATATTGATATTTAAGAAGATTATGAATGAGCCTCATTATTGTCAGTTTGTCTGACATATGTGGTGTCATATTTGCTGGTAAATTCATTATTTGTGATCTTTTGTGCATATGTATGCCTAATTTTAGAATACACATATTATAACACATAGCGAAAGACAGTTTGCCCTCTGATCTCCTTTTACACTACAAGAAAATGAAACACAAATCCAAAATGTAAGAAACGCCAACTTGGTAAACAAGGTTTTGTATGTTATGGCATGTGATCAAGTACAATAGACAACACTGTGTCAGAGTGGCCTACTGGTGTTTCAGTGCTGCCAACAAAATGCATGTGGGAGAGAAAGAAAGAACCCTGAATGGGTGTAAATCTTTTTTTTTTTTTTTTTAAGTTTCAAGCATACACACTCCAACAACAATAAACTTTGGAATGTGGCCAAAAAAAAAAAAAAAATCTAAATAAATAACATGTGTTAACTGAAATATGCACAGCTAATGATGCCTCTCAAAAAACTGTGTAATTTATAAGCAACTCACAAGAGGAGAGTTCAGAATACAAAAACAGCATTTGTGTTTAAAAATGTGAAAACACGTTGAGTGAAAGGCATTTCACACCTCATTCCCATCAGTTGTGAATGTATTCCCATGCAACTTTCAGATAAAGATAAGAGTCCTCGTACAGTCGCTTCAAATTACTACAAATCAGCAACAGATGGTGGAGGACAGAGCTTGAAAGTACAGTTAATTACACAAATGGTGTTGAGCTTTGCATGACAACAAATGTCAAAAACAAACCTGTTCAAGGTCAGAGCGTCAGTAGTTATGTAACGATAATGTACAATCATCCGGTTATTATCTCAAAGTAACCCTGACAGGGTGATCTAGACCCTGACATGAAGCTGGGGGTCTTCTATTACCCTGAAGAGATTCATTTTCTGAAAATGTGGTTAATTACATGGATGCTTACAAAATAAATGGACAAATCAACATGAAATGTTGATTTAAATCATTTTTAGAGATTTTGAGCTGTGGAAAACAAACATTAACACAGAATCTTGGAGATCTTTAAAAGTGTTTGTAAGTGTTTGTGTCCAGTAAAAAAAAATAAAAATAAAATTATATATATATATATATATATATATATTAGGGCTGTCAAGTTATTAATCGCGATTAATCGCATCCGAAATAAAAGTTTTTGTTTACATAATATATGTGTGTGTACTGTTTATATTAATTTTGTATATATAAGTACAAACACATTCATGTATATATTTAAGAAAAATATGTTGTTTATATATTAAATATTCTTAAATATATAATATAAAATATAAGAATATAAATATATAAATGTATATACATGTAAATATTTTCAAAATACATATGCATGTGTTTGTATTTTGAGCTGTGGAAAACAAACATTAACACAGAATCTTGGAGATCTTTAAAAGTGTTTGTAAGTGTTTGTGTCCAGTAAAAAAAAATAAAAATAAAATTATATATATATATATATATATATATATATATATATATAGTATAATTTATTTCTGTTATGCAAGGCATAATTTTCAGCATCATTACTCCACTTGATCCTTCAAAAATCATTCTAATATGTTGATTTGCTGCTTAAATGTTTTTATTATAATCAAAGTTGAAAACAGTTGCACTGTTTAATATTTTTGTGAAACTATGATACATTGATGAATACGATATTCAAAAGAACAGCATTTATTTGAAATAGAAATCTTTTGTAACATCATAAATATTTGCTGAATAAAAGTACTCATAATAAATAAATATACCCAAACTTTTGAATGGCAGTCTATATACATAGATACACTTTTATTTACATATTTTGCTAAATAAAACATGTGTTTGTCAATTTTATCAGGATTTTGACAGTGTAATTGGTCTTCCGACAATTGCACGACCCTAGCTCAATCCAAAAAAACCCCAAAAACAATGATATACATTCCCCTCGAAAAGCCTGTTGACACTGGAGTTAATGAGTATACTTGTGGGATATCTTCGATTAATTAATTAGTTCGCGCAATAATTGCATCTCAGCTAAACCCCGCGTGAATGAGGAATTATAAATAACGCTCAACCTTGGAACCTTCAAGTGAAGTTCTTCACGCTCTCATTATTAACAAAGCAAATGTTCACAGAGAGGTGATGATTCAGAGCCGATGAATGTTTCCTTCAGGTTGACTGTCACGCATCACTCGCTTTGATGTTCCATTGGGGGCTTTGGAAATTTGCTGTGAAGCTGGTGTTAAACACAGATATTCTCATATTTTCTTGTCAAACCAAACTGAACACCTAGCAGATGATTAAAGGTGATCTTTACCCTACACCTCTTAAACTGGGCATTTCTTTTCCCCTCCAATGGCAGGCAGCACCATTGCACACAGAAGTGCAAACATCCGCACACAGCCAATAGTCTGAATCAATAATGGAGATTTAATTAAAGTGCTATAGAGCGCAGACCACACCTCTGCAGCACCGAGAATCAGCTGGTATCCCACAGGAAGTGCTCACACATAAATGCACACACCTACACACAGACTTATTTTGGGTGTGAATAGGATTTCATTTACAGGTTTACAACCCTTCTGAATCTGTCATCGCTCTAGTCACATTAATTCATGCTTGGACAGGTTAGTTGTAAAGCGATCATACTGACATTTAATGTTCCTGGAGAAAACATGAACTGATAAAATATATGGTTTAACAAAAAGAACAAAACCCTGTTGTTATTTACACTCCTTCTCTCACTCATGTTGTTCAAAGCCTGTATGACAGGAAAAACAAAACGAAGAAACACACAAAACATTATTTACAGTACGTCTCTCACTCAAGTTGTTCAAAGTCTGTAGGACAAAACAAAACTGAAAACAAACAAAAACCAAAACATATACTTTTCACTCGTGTTTTTCAAAGCTGTATGAATTATATATATATATATATATATATATATATATATATATATATAATATTCATGTTCTATGACAGAACAAAACAAATAAACAAACAAAACAAAAATCTGTTATTATTTACTTCACACTCATGTTGTTCAAAGCATGTTTGACAAAACACAACAAACAAAAAGCAAAACAAGCCAAAAACAATGCATGTCATTTTTAGTACGTCTCTCACTCAGCTTGTTCAAAGTCTGTATGACAAATAGAACAGAAAACAAACAATAAAGAAACAAACAAAAATCACAAAACAAACAAACAAAAAACTCTTATTTACTTATTTCACTCATGTTGTTCAATGTAGTATGACAGAATAAAACAAACAAACAAAGAACAAAGTTCAAAGTCTGTAGGACAAAACAAAACAAAAACCAAAACTCAAAACTAACAAAACAAAAACCTGTTATTTACTTTTCACTCATGTTTTTCTGCATTTTCATTCATGACAAAACAGAACAGAAAACAAACAATTAAACAAACAACCAAAAATGAAACAAAACAAAAACCTGTTACTATTTACTTCTCACTCATGTTATTCAAAGTCTATATTACATAAAACAGAAAACATACAATAAACAACCAAAAAAAAAAAAAAATCACACAAAAAAAATCTTATGTCTCTCATGTTGTTCAATGCAGTATGGCAGAACAAAATAAACAAACAAAAACATTATTTACTCCTTTCACTCAAGTTGTTCAAAACCTGTATGATGTTATTTGGTCTCGTTTGGCAAAGTGTACATTTTCATTTTGCATTGCACTTTATATTGATTTGTATCTGACAATACATAAACGGGATATAATAATTCATGCGCTCCAATTCTCAGAACCTCCTTTATCTAGGCTTTGCTCTTTTATATCTCAGTGGGTTATGCTGTAGCTGCAGTACATTTAAAGATATGGTCCAATTTATGCTATTTTTATAGCTCCATGTGCAGTACATCAAGTAGATGAAACTGAGCTCATCTTTACCAAATTTTTAATATTATTCTATTGACCAGGTCTTTGGTCAGATCTGAGTTTTTTGTCATTCAGGATGACAAAGTGCTATGCCTAGTGCTGTGTTCAAATACACACATTTATGCGCTTTCTTTCTTCATAGTGAACTACAGTATGTCATTTACTAAATAGCGAATAAGTCCTTGGTTTTAGACACAGTATCTTTATGAATACAGAAATATATCTGTTGTTACTGCAAGTTCTCTGATCTGCCATACGAGTTCAGGAGATGTCAGGATAGACATAAGTAAAAGCAAAATTTCCAGTTTCCCATCATTCTTTTCTACATGAACAGCTACCCTGTATGGCATTGTGCTGACGGTTACATCATAGCAACCACTGTAGCTAGAAACACCGGACATTGACTACTGTCTGAACAAACAGATCTGATTTCATCAAGTACAGTCAGATTTGAAAACCAAATCAGATTTGTGTGCAGTGTGAACAAAGCCTTAGTATAACTGCTATTGTTAACGGTATTGTGCTCTAGCTGATTAAATATAATGCCTCCCTCTTCACTCTGTTTATGAGCTACAGAAAAAAATGGACTACTGTGTGGAATCTAATTAGGTCGCTAATTGGTAAATGGGGTCCATATAGATAGGCCTTGCATTAAAAGGTATATTACCCAGATGACTTGCACAAGCTAGGCTAATTGTATCAGTCAGAGCTGCAATAGTCAAAGTCCTGTTCCAGTCTTATCAGAAATGTTTCTCAGATATGGCTGTGCTCTTTCTGCTTCCATTATTTGTATGAATTCTTACACTCTACTAAAACTGAGCTATTCTACAAAAATGATGCACTTTTGTCATGTATAAAAACATGTTTAACATGTAACATTTTGATGCAGATTTAACAACAGTATGTGTTTTTTCATGTTCAAATATCCTGTTACTGTATTGTGTATGTGTGCGTGTTTTGAATGCCATTTATTTCAATATGGGTTTCAACTTCTTCAACTTCAATATGGGTTTCTAACTCTTTCTGTATAACACAAATATACATTACTGTTTAAAAATTTGGGGTCAGTAAGATTAAACATCATTTGACCAAAAAATACAGTAAAAACAGCAATACTGTGAACTATTTTCCAATTTAAAATATAGCTGCTTGAATATTTGAATATATTTTAAAATGTAATTTATTACTCCTGAATTTTCAGCATCATTACTCCGGACGTCAGTGTCACATGATCCTTCAGAAATCATTCAAATATTCAGATTTTCTGCTTAATAATTTCTTATTATATCAATAATTCTGAAAACACTTGTGGATTTATTTATTTATTTATTTTTTAACAATGTAAAAAAGTCTTTACTGTCAATTTTGTTCTTTTTTTAATATACTTAGACGAGCAATGGAGTTTTCATTAAAAAACAACAACAATAATAATAATAATAATAAAACTTGTAGGACAACTTGAAGTCTCCTTTTTATAACAAATTATTTCATATTTTGGGATGATCATAAAATGTCAACCCTGTTACCATGATAATTGAAAAACAGACTTTTGTAGAAATATCAAATTAACCTTCAACCCTGCCATTTTTTCAAAGCACAATAACAATTTTCATATAATTGATCATTTTTACTTTAGATGTTAGTGGATTAACACTTACAGTAAACAAATAATGTTTAAAATATTACAAAAAATACCTCATAATAGGTCATGCAGAATTATGTATTTTATGAGCACTAATAAACAGCCAATATGTTAATAACAGGCATGCTAATAAGCAACTAGTTAATAGTGAGAAGTGTTCCCTATACTTAAGTGTTATCGATCTTTGCCAGATAAATCAAGAAAAGGCATCGTTTTAGAACATACTGTATTTCTACTGTTCTGTTCAACTCTTTCTTTATCCATATCTTAGTTTAGATTCTTTCCTAAATGGTGCCCTGTATGTTCATTTTCCAGGAGAAAAGTGCTGATCACCACTGGCTCCCTGGATAGTATGATCTCAGTGAGAGAACAGCACAGAACTGCAGGTAGCGTGTCGATTAGACACTAATTACAGCCTTCTAGTAACTGTCAAGGGATCTTATCATCTCAGCTTCAAAACAAGCGTAACGGCCATGATATTTCAAGCATGGTAGCTTAAATATACTTAGCAGTCGCTGACAAGCTAATTAAAGGGATTTGGAGAGGTGAGAGGTGTATGTGTGTTTGTATTTGTTCACATATGTGAGAGTGTGACTGCTAGTAGACGAGGTTAATCTCATCCAGACGGCACACCCAGGACCGCCCACTGTTCATTCACAGACCATCTGATTCACACACAACCCCAAAGCACTTGTGAAAATCATAAGCTTCAATCAAAGTGCCCAACTGTGAGTTGGAGTACACAGGTTTTTTATGCGTTTACCCAGGAGGAATATTAAGTTTAAACGTAGTGCTGTCAATTAATTTTAAATTACATGAAATGCCAGTCAGTAAGTCACAATCAATCAATCAATCAATCATTCAGATTGAATTAAATTAAAATAAAATTTACAGACCAATTGACAAGATACAAGGTTTATTTATTTATTTATTTATCTGTTCTTTTGAACTTTATGTTCAAAGATTCCTGAAGAAATGTATCACGGTTTTTATAAAACTATTAAGTTGCACATTTTTCAACGTTGATAATAAATGCTTCTTAAGAAGCGATTCAGCATATCATAATGATTTCTGAAGCATCATGTGCCACTGAAGACTGGAGTAATGACCTAAATAATGCCTAAAATCAACTTTACCATCATAGGAATAACTGACATTAAAAAATAAATAAATAAATAAATACATAAATAAAATAAATAAATAGAAAACAGTGATTTTAAATTGTAAAATAATTTACCAATATTAATGTTTTTACTGTATTTTTCATAAATACTTTATTTTATTTTTTTTTATTTTTTTCTGTGAAAAATGCATGAAGCTTTCTAGGCCGATTTCGGCTAGTCTGATTAAAAATCGATTATTATGGTCCATGTAAAGCTACTGTCAGACAGTATACTTCTGAACTCCCCGCAGTACGTTCACTGACCATCTCATGCATATTGTCCATAAATCTAGGACACTCTAATCTGATTGGCTGACTGTACACCTCTTCCTGGAGTGCACAGGGGTTTTTATCAATACATTATTGATAAAAACTGCTACACTGCTACTGAATTGCTGCTGCTATTGATTATAGCTGTAGTTGTAGATTATTGCTGCTGCTGCTGCAAGCAAGTACAGGAACTTGCTACTGCCTATGTGGCATATGGCAATACGGTGGCATGAGTATTTAAGACATACTGCTACTGCACAAATAGCATATAAAATAACCCGTAAGCAGATCTATACAGGTGGAGCTGGGGAAGGTGGAGGGCTTCAGAGATATTCTGAAAGCGCGCTGCAGGAACCTCAAGTGAATACTACTAGCCAGCCATATAAATGCAAGGCAGTAAGCTCATTGGCTGCATATGCAGCATGAACCAATCAGCTTGTGCCAAGTCATTTAACTCTCTGAATATCATCAGTTACGTTCACAACCCATCAGCTTGTGCCATCTAGAGTTTCATGACTGAACTGTATTGTTTCAATCATGACAACTCTCGGAAGATTTTAGCATGGTGATGGATATGACAATGTTAATGCATTTGGTCTTGGCGGAATAGATCTGCTACATTGCTGCTGCTGTTGATTACAGCTGTAGTTGTAGATTATTGCTGCTGCTGCAAGCAAGTACAGGAACTTGCTACTGCCAATGCATATGGCGATACGGTGCCATGAGTATTTAAGACATACTGCTGCTGCACAAATAGCATATAAAATAAGCCCCAACAAAGCTGGAGAAAGAAAACAAAACAATTAATTATGTATGCTGCTGCTATACAATAATATACTTAAAATAATCCCTATAGGCAGAAGGAATAAAAAACACGCAGATCTGTTGCCAACATATGTACTGCTGCTGCTCCGGAGAGCCGTGAGGCTGTGTTTTGCTATCTATGTGAGCCTGGGCCGGCTTTGCCAAATGGCTTAATGCTAGTGAACTATTGCTGTGTGTACCTGATCGGTTGACCAGATAGCTTAAACTAGTGACCTGAGTTAAATGTGTTTCTGGGCTAATGGAGCCCAGATAAATTAACTAGTGGCTTAACAATGTGAACCTGGGTGCTGTACCCTTAGGTTTATTTAACTAATGACCTAAATAACTATGTGAGTTGGATCCAAAAGCTCAAACTTACCTAAGTAGAAACGCACACTGTGTGTGTGTCATTAACAAACAGGAATCACACTGTAGGCTGAAAGATGAAGTAACCCCCAGCAACCACCTGACTCAGGTGGCCTGAGCAAATAATTTTAAATGGTCATTCAAGTTGTAATATATATATATATATATATATATATATATATATATATTTATTCATATTTATTTATTTTTTATTTTTTTATTTTTTTTCCTTTAACGTTCATCAATGTTACTGCAATGGAAATATTGACCTTTAACTTAATAAGCTAACAAAATATTTGGCGAAATAATAAATTACTGTACACCCTGTAGTTGTGGTGTAATATGCCCAGGACTAATTCTGCTTCAAAAGCAGCTGCTCATTTATTTTGATAATTTAAAATATTTATATTGCATATTAAGAACAATAATGTTTACATTGTATGAACAAATCATTGCTAAATGCATGGCTCGTTCCAAGATGGTCTTGAGCAAGACACTGTGACTTTATTTAAATACAGTTGTCTGCTTTTATATTAATTGTGTCCATATTAAAATTACAACATAGAAATGCTGTGCATGCTGCTGCTGAGAAAATCTCAATGACTGAATGCCTATGGCAAGCTGCTGCACAAGAGACTGAACTGCTGAGAGCTCCATTAATTAGGCATATAGGTAGCTAGGCAAATGCCTATTTTACTCTAACACAGTGTCTACGCCAGACGCGAGCGGCACAACATGACAAAGTCAATAGACCTGTTACGATAGGTAAAGCTGTCCGCAATGTATGCAGTGCGATACGCCCGACGCAACAAAACTTCTGCTACTGCTGCTATTGATAATATTCACTAACATTTCAATACTGAGTTGAAGTACATGCTGTTGCTGTTATGATATTCACAATGTTGTAGGAATTTATTGTGAGAGCTGTTGCGGTTGTAATATTTACTCCGAATTTGCGAAGCATAATCTACTGCTGCTGCAAATTCCTCTTTTTTTAATTTTTTTTTTTTAAGCAAAGCAATAAATGCCTATTGCACTTTAAGGAGTTAATTTACCCTCCATGAGTTATCACTAAAATGTCATGCAACTAAAGCGCTTTCTGCTGCCACTGCTATATTAGCAACAATATGACTTGCTATAGGCAGATAGCATGCTGCTGCTATTATTATTTCTAACCTTGCATCTGAATTTGCTATGCATGTTATAAAATTGCTAACATTGCAATCTGAATAGCTTTGCATACTGCTGAACAAAAGTATTTAGAATTGCTACAGCCCCTTTATTAAATAACCAAACACAACCAATTAATGCTTATTTTGCTTTGAAGACTTCTATAAACCCTGTTGAATTGAATAGCAAAGTAATAGAATGCCTATTTCACCTAAATGTTCACTACCCTCCAAACATTATCTTATCACTAAAATTTCATGCAAGCAAAAGCACTTTCTGCTGCCGCTGCTATAACAGCAACAATGATAATTGGATTGCCATGCAGACTGCTGCTAATATTTCTAATATTGCATCTGAATTTTGCTATGTGTGCTGCTGCTATTAAAATTTACTAAACTAGCGATCTGAATAGCTATGCATACTGCTGCACGAAATGCTATACGTGTCTTTATTAACAAGCAAACACAATCAAATAATACCTATTTTCCTTTGAAGAGTTCACAAAGTCTACTGTAAGCCCCATTAAATAAGCAAAGAAATAAAATGCCTATTTCACTTTAAAGAGTTACTTACCCCATGTGTTATCACTGAATTTCAAGCAACTAAAGTACTTTCTGCTGCCGCTGCTATATTAGCAACAATAATTGACTTCCTGCTGCTAATATTATTTCTAACATTGCAAATGAATTTGCTATGCATGCTGCTGCTATTAAATTTGCTACACACGATTTGAATAACTATGCATACTGCTGCTACAGCTGCACAAAAGAACTAAGAATTGCTATAAGACCCTTTTAAATGAAACGCAAATGATGCCTATTCGCTTGAAGAGTTCACATACCATCCATTTTAATATACTGAAACTTCAGCAACAGTAAAATTGCTTTGCATAAAAGCATCTGCAAAATGAATAAATGTAAACTACGGTCTACCTACTGCTACTGCAACAATGCATAATTTGATTTGCTATGCATAATGCTAATAATAATGCAATCTGAAATTCTATGGATACTGCTGCTACACTCCATGAAATTATTAGAATTGCTGTAGCCCATCCATGCATTATTACTGAAATTTCATGCAACTAAAAGTACTTTCTGCTCCCCCTGCTATATTAGCACTGATAATTGGTTGCTATGCCGACTGCTGCTATTAAATTCTCTAAAACTGCAATCTGAATAGCTATGCATACTGCTGTTACAGCTGCTCAAAAGTACTTAGAATTACTGTGTCTTTATTAAACAATGAAACTTTGAAGAGTTCACAAAAATCTCTGTAAGCCCTGTTACATAAATGAAGTAGTAAAAGCCTATTTCAGTTTTAAAGAATTACTTACCCCATGTATAATCACTGAAATTTCATGCAAACAGATACTTTCTGCTGCCGCTGCTATAAACAGTAATAATTTGACTTAATTATCTTTAAATTATCACTAAACATGACTTTCATAATTAAAATGAAAGACTTTAAGACTGAGCACTCCCTCTTCTGAACTGCATTGCAATGCGGCAGGAGTACAGGCATGAGCGGGTATATAATTTTCTGTTGCTCATTAAGTTGTTATGGTTAAATAGGTAAGGCTGTTGACAGTATGACGTTCATGAAAGACAGTTATATGGGTTCACCTTGACTTAAAACTGTGAACAACTGTGAAACGCCAACTGCAAACTGACCCCACTAGTGAGGTGTGCATTTGAAAACGATCTGTTTGCGGTTAGTTTAGAAATGAATGCCCACAGAAGATATTAAAAGCATGGAGATTTCGGGCAAATAAGGTAATCCCCAATTCACTTTTCTGTTCTAAAATCCGCGACGCTTGACATTGTATTCTCACATACATGAAGTAGGAAACTGCTTGCTGCTGCTGCTAATGCTACTGGTGTTGTGTGAATAATACATGCTTAGTAATTACTCCTCACGAGAATACCCTGCTTGTAGTTTTACAACTTGTATGTTTTCTAATTTAAAAATGTAAATCTGGCGAACGCAATAATGCACTGAAATCAGAGTGAAGACCGTTTACTTATCTAGCTGTTGAGCTTCAGAAATATTCTGAAAGCGCATTGCAGGAACCTCAAGTGAATACTACTAGCCAGCCATATAAATGCAAGGCAGTAAGCTCATTGGCTGCATATGCAGCATGAACCAATCAGCTTGTGCCAAGTCGTTTAACTCTCTGAATATCATCGGTTACATTCACAACCCATCAGCTTGCACCATCTCTGTTTCATGACTGAACTGTTTTATTTGTAGGAGTTTCCCTTTCAGATGCAAAATTTATGGGAGGAGAGTATTAAAATTAATTACACAGCATGATTTACTAATGTTTCCACTTGTCAAATTACTGGTATTTGCTCCATTATTTAATGCCCAAAAAAGCATGTCTTAAAGCAGGCGCTAATTTGCACTACTCTTGGTAGATTGTGCTGGTCATTATGGAAATGATCTGGCTGCATATGTGTTCTTTAATGTGCGCATTGTGTCATGAGATGAAGGGATGAGGAAGCAAGTTGCAGGTAAAATGGGGTTTATTGTGGTCAGACGGAACACAGACAGGAATGTAATGATGATGGGTGACGCAGGGACCTGATGGACTACACAGCTGGATAGAGGTGATGATTCGGATCCGATGGTGGTGGGTACATCCAGACACAGACCTAGAACACAGCAACACGGACTCGGAACGACGACCAGACACCAGACAGAGCAACGGATGAAGACGAACTGGAACGGGTAGGAAACAACACAGGAACACATCCACAACGATCTGACAATGAGAGGAGAAACTGGTGAGTATTTATGGGTGAGTAAATGGGCTGCAGCTGGCGCAGCTAACGAGGCACAGCTGAATGAAGTGAACGGAGATGGCTCGGCCACGCCCACACACGTACTACACGCACACACGACATAATACGCGGGACAAGGAGGAAACAATGAATGAGTGAACCGTGACAGAGAGGGGAGCCAAGATGATGGTCAGATAGGAGGAGGTTTTCTGAAGTGTGGCCAGGAAAGTTTGACGTTTGATGATATTACAACCAATCTAGCTCAAATATTTTATATAGATGAACAAATAAATGAGACTGCTAATCAATCTCTTATTTTGAGCTGAATTCATGGGCAGAAGAAAAAATAAACAAGTTCTAGTTGCTATCGTGTCAGTGCCTGCACTTGAGCCAAAGATGGATCCTGTTCAAAGTACATTTAGCTTTGAATCTAGCTTTTCAGCCGAGGACCAGAGCACACCGATGAGTGAAGAGCCAACAAACGACTGGTTTAACTTTCAACCCAAAATGTGTGATCTCTGAGCAACTCCTATAAAACCCATTTTCAACAATTTTCAACAATTGACAAGACAACTGGCGTTACAGCAAAGCAAATTGAAAGTTTGTCTTCGACCGTACATCAGCTTGTTACTGAGGTGACTTCTCACAAAGAGGCGTTGAAAGTCGTGTCTGCTGAGATTCAGGATCTTAAACAGATCAATCAATCTTTACTTTATTTGTCCCTCAAGAGAGAAATTTGTTTTGAGCAATACAGGTAAAAACTGCACAACCGAAAGAAAGAATAGCAACATCAGTTATAACAATCACATAGTTGTGTCTCCTGAATTAGAGTTTAACAGCCTCATAGCCAAAGGGACAAAATAGTTTTTGTAACGGTTATATCTAGACATTAGAGTACGAAAACGTCGACCAGATGGAAGTAATTCAAATTCTCGCTGAAGCACATGAGAAGAATCCCGAGTCATCTTCATTGCCTGTCTAAGAATAACCTTATCAAAAATAGTCTGAAAATTGGGGTAAACCCTCAGACCAACCACTTTCATAGCAGTACACACCAGACGGTTCAACTGAGATCTAAGAGTAACTTTCAAATTTCCAAACCAGGCTGCTATACCATATAGTAAGATGGATTCAATACAGGCATGATAAAACAACAACTTGACCCTTTGGGCAGCCCCAAATAATCTGAGCCTCCTTAAAAAGTACATCTTTTGTTGCACCTTTCTACACAGGTTATCCACGTGCACCTCCCAGGAAAGTCTATTATCCATAATTAAACCTAAATATTTGTATGAAGCAACCTGTCTAACAGGCTCATTGTTAATTATAACAGGTGAGTGATTACCTACTGATCTATAATCAAAGATCATTTCCTCTGTTTTACTAACATTTATTACAAGACTATGTTCTTTACTCCATAACACAAAGTCTGCAATCTCTGTAGTGTAACACTGAAGGTCCTCATCCTTGATGTTGAGCATTTTTTGGAAACAGTTAAAAAAAAAAAAATGTTTTATAATATACTGTTTCAATATCTTAGAGAAACCAATTTAAGTGGAAGGATAGTTTTTTGCTTATGCACGACATTCTGGTCCACACTCCATACCAGATGGTGGCGGTAATGCACCAAAAAGTTGTTTGCCAACCGCCAATAAACCTTAGTAGTAGAAGAAGACGTCAAGACGATCGAGGCAGACATACGCTGATAACCCCAAACACTTCAAGGTATGGCACACCATGTAATCAAATTAACAAATTAATTTCTTATGTTGTGTACGCGATAACTTAAAGTTTGGTGTTTTTATTGCTCCTTAGATCGGTGTTGGACTGGCGAACACTGTTATCAGTCGAGAAACGGTCCAGAAGTCTGTAATTATACGTAAAATGAATTTAAACTTAATTTAAACTTTAGTCATTTTGACTGCTTCTATTCAATTTTAATGTTTAATATTGCTGCCTGATAATTAGTCATGGGCTAGCAATGTTAACGTTTCAGTGCTAACCCAGACAGCAAGCAGTGTCGGCCCAGATCCGGGGATTTCACACGCGCCAGATGAGGGCCGGATCTGGGCCGAAACTATGTTGCTGTCTGGGAACCCCCAAGGCTGCATGCATTTATTTGATCAAAAATAAAGTTAAAAAGTAATATTGTGAAATATCATTAAAATGTGAAATAACTATTTTTTTATTTGAATATATTTTAAAATGTAATTTATTCCTGTGAATTTTCAGCATCATTACTGCAGTCTTCAGTGCATGATCGTTCAGAAATCATTCTAACATGCTGATTTAGTGCTGGATTTTTATTGGTGCTCAGTTATCAATAATGGTTCTTATTATTATTATTAGTTGGGAAAAAATAGATTTTGCTGCTTAACATTTCCTGGAAACATTTTTATGATTCTTTGATGAATAGACAGTTCAAAAGAACATCATTTATTTGAAATATATTTTTGCTTCATTATAAATGTTTTTACTTTTATCAATTTAATGCCTATTTACTAAATAAAAACAGTCATTTCTATTAAATAACACACACTAAACATTTGAATGGTTGTATATCATGGTTTCTGCATATATTAAGGAGCTGTTTTCAACGCTGATAATAATCAGAAATGTTTCTTGAGCAGCAAATCAGTATATTAGAATGATTTCTGAAGATCGTGTGACGCTGAAGACTGGAGTAATGATGCTGAAAATACAGCGCTGCATCACAGAAATAAATTACGTTTTACAATATATTCATAAAAAAATATATATTTTAACTGATAATTACTTTTGAAATTGTAATTAAAATATAATTTATTTATGTGATGGCAAAGCTGAATAAATGCTTTTCTTTTTAACTTTTTATTCATCGATAAATCCTGAAAAAAGTATCACAGGTTCCCAAAAAATTAAGCAGCACATCTGTTTCCAACATTGATAACAACTGAGTATCAAATTAGTATATTAGAATGATTTGATGAAGGATCATGTGACACTGAAGACAGTAATGATGCTGAAAATACAGCTTTGATTAAAGAAATTAATTATATTTTGAAATATATTAAAATAGAAAAGCATTATTTTGTTTATTTATTTATTTTATTTTTTTTAATACTTCACAATATTCGTTTTTTTTTTGTATTTTTGATCAAGTAAATGCTGGCTTGATGAGCATAAGAGACTTATTTCAAAAACATTAAAAAGAGTAATTGTCCAAACTTTTGACAGCCCAGTCCCCGTGAATAAGCTTTCAGGCACATCCTGAATGATAGAAACTGAGGGGCACCGAGGAGACAGACATTATATTGTTCTGTATGGTTTTTATAAAATCTTTGCCAAAATATGCTTTTATTTCTGTTAACGGTATGCTCCATGTTAATTGGGTAAATGAATTGAGAAATTGTCCAGCAACACTATAACAATCTGTTTCAATTTCAGCCGGGGTTGTCAAATAGTAAGGTGAGTCCGTTTTTTTTAGCTTTCAGTGGAGTTTGAGTTATTCAAGCTGTTTGAATGCCACAATTTATAATTGAGTATTGATGATACTGAGTGCCTGATAATGTTACAACCAGTGCTGTTCATAGCATCATAACGTCACACTCAGCATCCTGAACAATATACCTGTTATGACAGTCCTCTAGCAATGCTCTCTGTTATATCAGTTATTATACTTCACACCCCTGGGCAGTGAGCAGAATTAACATTATCTTTGTTACACACAAAGCAGGACAAAATTACTCGATTACAGGAAAAATACAAAATGCTAACCATGGTTAACATTTATGATGTGGAAAAGCATATACAGTGTGTGCATAATTATTAGGCGAGTCAATATTCTGATCATATTTTTTAAGCACTTTTACTAAACCACATCAATCATAATAACTACTATTAATTTGGTTTACGATCATATATTTTATAATTATATAATCAACAAGAACTGGAGGTGAAGAGCACTTACTGATGCTCCAGAAGGAAACACAATACATTAAGGGGGTGAAAACTTTTAAACAGAATTAAGTTGTGTGCATTTTTCTTATTCTGCTTAAGTCTTTTTTTTTTCATTTAGTACTGCCCTTCAGAAGCTACAGAAGATACTCGCACGTTTCCCACAAGACAAAATAAGTTCATTTACCCTGATCTTCAAATTCAAAAAGTTTTCACGCCCTTAATGCATGGTGTTTTCTTCTGGAGCATCAGTGAGTGTTTGAACTTTCTGTAATTGTTGGAAAGGGTTCAAATACACAAAAATGTTGATAAAGCACAGAATTTGTGGGACCTGAAGGATTTTTCTGAAGAACAGCAGGGAGTTTAACTGTTCAGGACAAACAAGGGACTATCACTAAACAAAAAAAAAAACACAGCTGTGGATCATTCAGGGAACAACGCAGTATTAAGAATCAAGTGTATGTAAACAACAGGGTCATTTTTATAAATTCAACGTTTATTTTCTCTTGTGGACTATATGTAAACATCTTTTATCCCTCTTATTTTGGTAAAATAATAAACATTTTGCAGATTCTGCAAGGTGTATGTAAACTTTTGACCGTGTGTGTGTGTGTGTGTGTATAATTTAATATTTTAATATTAAAAAGATATTTAATCTTTTTTTAGAGACAATGAAAAGGGGGAACTGTCTTTAAGCAGTGGAGTCAGACGGAGGGCTGGCATTTACCTCAAAAACACCATTGCAGAAGACTCTGTTACAGCTAGAACCAACTCAAACACATGACACACATTTATAAGAACTTTCCCTGTGATATAAAATTTCCCTGTGGTAATTATTCAGATTCTTCTCATTCTGTTTTAAGCTTAGTGAATATTATGTACAGTATAAGCACTAGAAGTAGAGACTTGTACTACTTGGGGTAGTGTTTTAAATAAACTTTAATTTTGATTTTGATGCAAAAAATTATCAAAAGGAGAGAAAAGATGCACAGTGGCACATCTTTTGCATTGTTTTGTGTAGTAATTCAATTGTTTTAATATGAATGTTGTTTTAATAGTGTTCAGGACAGTAATTGTCTATACATCTAAATCAGTTCTTGAAACGTTTTGTTGTCTAAGACCTTCGTATTACACCTTAAGAAAAAAAGATATTTAATTATGTATTATGTAAGATGCTTTAAAGGTATTTATCATTTCTACTTAAATAGCCATTATCTACTTGTATGATTTGTATTATCCGGGAACTGTACAAATACTGTGGCATATGGACATTACTCTTTTTATTTGTAACTTTTAAATGCAATACTCTTTTTAAATGCATTTTCTGTAAAGCTGCATTGAAATATGTATTGTGAAAAGCACTGTACAAATAAACACATTGTATTTGAATTCTAGATATGTATGCAACTTATTTGTGTGTGTCTGTGTGTGTATGAAGGCCTATACACAAAATGAGCTGGCCCAGATCCAGCATGGTACTGGACCAGATCCTGCCCACATTTGGGCCAAACCACCATAAAGCAATCTACATCTGGTCTGGAGCCGGACCGGTTCTGGTCCAGATCCGGAAAAAACAGATCCATGCCGGTATTGGCCCGTTGTGCCAAAAGACCCAAGTTTGTAATGCGGATCTGGTCCAGAACGTCTGATGGGTCTGGACCAGATCTGGCCCAAATGATTTTTGCTATCTCGGGGGCTACCAAGCCACTTCTGAACCAGAGACAATGTCAGAAGTGTGTTAGTCTTGGGCTGTGGAGAAAAAGACCTGGACTGTTTCTCAGTGGTCCAAAGTCCTCTTTTCAGATGAAAGTAAATTTCCCAGGGCTTCCCTGCCCCCGCTCCGGACCAAGGGGGACGGCCGGACTTTAGTTTTGCTTATAAATTAATCTAACTCATTGTGTAAAATAGTCTAACTGATTGCTTTTAGACAGAAAAGCTGCCCATAACTCCTGGTCTAGGATCTGTTTTCTTTGTAATAATAGCAGAACAAAATAGATTTGGCAAACAATCCAGTGACTCTGCCCTTCTGCTTGTAAAGCGTCAAATTATTTTACAATGCATTTTCGCAGAGAGGAGCAAAGTAGCCAATCACAGACATTTCTACAACGCAGTGGCCAATCAGAGGTGTTTAGGTTGGAATCCACGCACTCACTGCTTTTTGTCCAGCGCTGAGTTCTATCCATACAGTCTATGGTTCTATCATGCTCTAACAAAAAAAAAGAAGTTTCATTGTGTGGTCACATTCATTGGAAATGGAACTTTGTAAGATCGTGATGAATGAGTGACAGTTTTTAATAAATTTAACCCGTCTTCGGTTCACTTAGTTTTGTCGTGGCCACAAAATATTAATTTGTGACGTCATAATTATGTTGAGGGAACGACATATTTTTCGTGGCCATGACTTTAATGTATTAAAGGGGCGTGTCCAGGATTTTATACTTGGGGTGGCAAAGGGGGCGCAAGAGCAGAATGAGGGGTGGCAACTAGGCTTGTCACCAGGGGCGCAAATTTGCTGAGGGGTATGCAAAATCAGTGTTGTCACCCAACCAAAAAAAAAAAAAAAAAAAGAGGTGAAAAAATGTCAGTTTTGGTCGAATTTGAGGTTTTCACAAAAATTAGTTAATTAAGCCTTCTTCTAGCGATACCAATGCTCCAAATAGTAATGAAGCATCTAAAATGATCTTTATTTGTGTGTTTTCTGAGAGGAGTACCTTTCTCTGCTCACTTCTGGACGACTGCCGCTGCTTCTCACCACAAGTTGTAGGTCTATTGTTGCAAAGTGCAGCATTCCAGCTTTGTGAATAATCGAATTCTCAATTAGCCTACATGAGTCCAAACCAGTGAAATATGATTTTCAAACCCATGCTGATGAAAAGAAAGTGATCACGCTATTTGCAAAGCGTGTGCATAAGACGCACCTTTCCGCAAGCGCGCGATCTCCCTATATTAGGCCTATTGCAAATTATGTTTTGGCGAGATTCACACAAACAAAATCTGTTTTGTCCGACATGAACGTTTAGTTAATGGTTGGGGAAAAATCTGATGTGTAACATTATATTATATCCATGCATTACAGTAGGTCCTAATATAGAGGTCTCGATGTTAATCAAACATTAAAAGAAAAGACGGAATCACTCACTGCTCTTGATTAAACTACTGTTTATTTGCATCTTTGTTCTTATTTTTAGTAACAAAGATAAAGTAAAAAAGAGCTATATTGTGATTTAATAATACAGTAATTATTAAGAAAATAATAGGAGGAAAATAGGCAATGTTGCTTGGTGATTTTGCTTTGGAATCTTCAGAAAAGTTAAACTTGATTTTTCTCAAAATCAACTCTGCTGCCTCTATCGCCTTCAAACAGCTGTAGCTCAGTTACTTTTTTGTCCAATTCCAACTAGTCATATAATTTTGAAGGTATTTTAATGGAGAATGAAAATCAAAAGAACTCATTTTTGAAAAATGCTCATTCCGACTCATTTTGCCAGCACGGGTCACAATTTATTCCCTAGCACTAACCCTCACAGAAAACTTTGTCAATCAGGGGTGAAAAAAGTGACAAAGATGCCACTCTCCTCTCCCATCATTCCATACCACAAAAACATTGCCATATTGCTTTCATTTTAAACAGTTTTTTTTGTCTCTAAATTATGCCTAATATATATATATATATATATATATATATATATATATATATACTTAAAAAGAAAGCATTATGAGTGAGAATAACGCGATATCCGCCTTTGATCTTGTAGTATCTGTTCTACTTCGAGAGGTCAGAACTGTAAATCTTGACTGCGCTTATTTCACTCCTCTCCTCACTGCAGCCGCCTACACTTCAGGCGAGGCGCATCTGAAACAAGCCTGATAGCTGTCATTGTGTTGAGCCGCGTAATGCGTTTTCTTTAACCGATTTCTGAGGGAAACAGCGTGAAACATTGCGCGTTCCTTCATATAATTCTACATCTGCTTAACTGTCGATATAGTTCGCATAATCATCAGTAAAGTGTATTCTGAGATCTGAGGTCTTATTTCTCTGTATTAGTTCACTGAGGCGCGTCACGCGTCGTTGGGGAATCCTGGAGTGTGACATATGAGGGGAACCCCAGTATTACAGCACAGGGTCACACAAGCCATGATACAAAGTTACAGAAACTAAGCAACCGAAATAAAGGCCCCGATAATCTAAACTTCTACTTAGCGCTTGCTCCATTTTTGCAAATCAGTTTTTGTGAATTAATAACTTGATCCACATATGGTCTTCATCACTAGGCTGCTTATGCCACTGCTGGTGAGCCATTGATATCAGCTGGAGATCATGCATCGGTGCTCTACTGCTATTCCTGCGGTTCCCGGATGTGCACCGCTGAATTTTCTGCCGAATTTTAACCACTATATTTGTGGCAGCGAATTTGGAAAGTGAAATAAAATGACCGAAATTTGCCTGTCGAATATTATACATCGTATTTTTAAACAGACTGAATATTTTGGAAGTGAATTCTGAAAGGTGAATATGAATTATTGAATTTTTAATTAAATGTGTGTGAAATATTTTGAATTGAAATATTCACAGCTTAAATAAACAACTATGTTAAATTTCAGGACTTAAAAATGCAAGCCCTGGAAATACAAGGCATTGAAATGCAAGCACTGGTAATTGCAATGCATCTTTTTTTCGATTTGTGGAATTCAGCATGCTTTATGTTTCAAAAACTATTGTCATTATTCTGCTTCCATAGGTTCTCACGCTCTCACAACACACGTCCATTTACTCATACAGTCAAATCACCATCAGTTAAAACTGTAATAATAGGATATTGGCGAAACATTTGGTAAAGGCTCTAGTGCATATTTGTGTTTGCGCTCTGGAAAGTGTCAAAAGTTTGTATTTACAACATGTTTTTGTAGCACAGACATGTCTGTTGATTTCTTGAACACCTCTGGTTGGCCATTCAGTTCAAGTTAGTCCAAATTCACTCACCTCTAAACGTAGACATGATGTAAATAAGAGATTCATTGTGCAGTTTAGAGAGCTTCATTGAACGAATCGCAGTTGATTCATGATCCGCACGGACCAGACCCCACGGCTTGGCAAGCATGTGATCCGCAGATTAATTGCAAAATTTAACCATAATAGAGTGAAACTATATAATTTGTACATGTTTACACACTCAAGCGATTTTAAACTATTCCAGCACAAGAAGAGGCGAAAGAGTTTCGGTACTTGCTCTGGAAAGTGTCAAAAGTTTCTATTTAAAATATGTTTTTGTAGCACTGAGCAATATAGCCAATCACAGACATGTCTCTTGATTTCTTGAACTCCTCTAATTAGTCATTCCATTCAAGTTAGTCCGAATTCATTAACAGGACCAATGGCCACATACCCTGTACATGCAGCAAAGTTTCAGGAGTGACATACAGTAGGCCAGTATCCTCAACCAAAACCCCCACTCATCCCATCGAGGAAATTCTAACTCCAAGACGAACTCAAAAGTTGGCAGCCCCGGGCTTAGCATAACTACATTCTCACAAATTTATAACTTTAGCATGCCTAAACTTTATCTACTTCAAACTATGATTAGCGTGTAGCTTGGCACCCAGCAGTTGTAGCTCCGGTCAAGGATAACATAAATGAAATCTTTCAGTGTTTTGTGACATCATAGGACACCATTCGTCGGTTTCGTTGCGTGCAAATGTAATCAATCTGTCTCTTAATCAGCAAATCTCAGTTGTAACCTTATTAAATTAAGCTCGGTTCCACTCTGCTGTTCTCTCATAACTCATCACCTCAGTATCTTCAGGCTCAGGCAGGGCTTTCTGACTCTAGCTTGTCATTGCGTGGGTGTGTGAAGATAAGGGGTCTTTATTGGTAGACCCTGCTAATCTGACTTGGCAGGGGGGATTGAGGCCAGGCTGTCCGGATTGTGACGCCTCCATCCAGCATGACTTTTTGTGGATGGCCCCAGCTGCTCTAGATATGTCTTTAATGAGTGATGAAAGAGGCAGACGTAGAGTCGGGCAGGTTGTGGGGCCTCCCTCCTCTAATCCACCCAGCCCTCACACCACCCAATCCTTCACTGCGTCTCCCTCTCAGTCCTCGTTTAGATGCATGCCCTCCAGCAAATCCAGTGCTATGATTCATTTTTACATGAGAATAGCATTGTCCTTTGGGGTTTTCCAGCTTGGATTGGGTGTCATGATGTTAAAGTGGTTTACCTCAAAAGGTGAACATTGCAAAATAAAGACTGCGTCTTTATGTTGATTTCTAACAATTCTTAAAGCATGAAAGATGGATTTACCTCAGAAGATATTAAGAGATGTGCACTGATTGTTTCACTAAATTAAAAAAAGTAATAAATAAAATAAAATAAAAGTTAACAATTTGAGAAAACTAATTGACCCTTTTCAAACTGTGATGACATAATGGCTAATACAATGGTTTAGGGAGTGACAGCAAATTTGATATCTTTCTTTCATCTGACCACCATAATCAATTTGTTTGTTTACTATTTTGGAATTTATTTTCATTGATTTTTTTTTCTTTTGCTACTATTTGTTGTAGTTTACATGTTCCACTACAGTAGTTTAACCATGACGACTTCCGTTTCTGAGAACCTGAAAATGTGAAAAAGGTCCAAAATTTACCCAAAAATGAAAACTCTGTTACTATTTTTCCATGTCATTACAAACCTATTGTCTGTGGAACACAAAAGGAAGGAGAATTTTTCACACAGGGAAAGAAAATAGCGTCAAAAAGTTTTTGGAACAACATGAGGTTATGTATTATGCAATTTTGATTTTTGAGAATTATTTCTTCAATATATTTAAATGTTATCTTGTTTTTGGGTGAAAACAAACTCAGCAAAATAAGAAACAACCCTTTTTTAGGATACTGTATTCTTAAGATAATTTTATCAAATTCAAATAAGCTTTACAGGTCTTGACCGCAAAGTCCTTAATATTTTTCATGCTTGTTTAATGAAACAATTATTGCACGTGCACCTGTGAAACAGTCCTTAACAGTTTACAGGCAGTTGGATCTTATGTTCATGCAAGTATTTATACATGTGAAGAAATCTGCTGGAAATAAAACTGAAAGTGACAGGATGTTTCTATCTTTGATCTTTTTTTTTTTTTTTTTTTTTTTAGAGAGGTTACATAAACATTCTTAAAACAATAAAAATAAGATAAGAATATAAATGAAAAAATGTGTTGCATTACTGAGAAGGTTAAATATATTTGTTCCTCCAAACAAATATCTTTCAGTATGTAGTGATCATGTCATTTGTGGAAAAGAATGTATAACACAAACACAAATTATTTTATTGCTATTTACAGTTACAAACAAAACAAGCATATTAGTTCATTACAATTATTTCTAACAACTGACATTTGCGCTTAGCAACTCAATCCAAGTACTGTAATTTAGATTCAGACTATGTACAAAATGTAGGCGTTCTTCAGCTGGTGATGATGTCCTGTACAACTCAATATGAACTTCAAATCTTCCTCCTCTGAACATCAAGGGAAAGACCTTAAAATATCTCCTCAAACAACATAAAACTTTCTGTAAAGTGTAAAGCCAACCAGGCTGTTGGACACATCAGTTTGGGCCTGTGGGAAATTTGGGCTAATCTAATGCAGATCTCACTGTACTGAACATCAAAGGCACCGAATCGTAAATGAGAAAACCCAATGACTTTGAGGAAGGAGAGATGGACTGCATTTCAAATGTCTGAGGAAAATCGCCTGATTACAAATGTATTTCTTTGAGCTAGACTGATCGTGGTACTTGTATGTTAATGTAACTGTACCGAATAGATTGTGCACTGTCTCCCCCTGGTGAACGGATCTTGCAATTACACCACAGCCCTTGTGGTTTGGAGGTCTCAAATGTTACAAATACCCATCAAACTTCATCCAGGTTTCGATTTCTCTTGTTAATCTTTCCTACGACATCCTGCAATTGGCCCACAGTCTCCATCATATGTCGAATGCTTTCTTGGACATTTCCCACTCCCTCTCGCCTCCATGAAAGCCGCAGTTCCTCAATCCATTGCAGCACTTCATCCAGCTGTTCCTGAGTTTCTTTCTGCTCCTCAAGCTCAGCCAGAAGCGCTTGCTTGGCGCACACCTCGGCTTCATAAGCCTGCAGCAGTTTGGCAATGGAGTCCTGCAGCTTCATGGGGTCTTCTTTGCCTTCTGGGTACTTCTGGTGCAGCTGGTCATCGGGCAGCAGGACGTTGTGAGGGATGGAGAGGACGCGGTCCATCAGCATCCCCTTCATTCGTTGAAACATGATTTCAAAGCGCTCCTGTAAGAACTTCCGCAGTTTTTGGGTGCTCTCTCGGGCTGTCAGTCGGAGCTCAGCTGGCGGATCCTGGCCTGGACACAATCTTTTCACGAACACAGATTCAACAGCGACCAATATGTGATTGAGGGAGTCTCGAAATGCATCGTGAACTCGTACAGTGCAGGTCTCTGGGGTGAAGCCGAAGAACTGTGCTTCATACAGCTGGAGGGATTCAGATCCCACTGAAACTATAGTCATAAGAGAAACAAGTTAAGCCACAAATATATTTATATATCCATACACTGACAGTCAAAAATGTGGAGTAATTAAAAAAATTTTCATGTTTTTAAAAGAAGTCTCTTATGCTCACATCTTATGCTCCATTTATAAGATCAAAAATACAGTAAATACAGAAATATTGTGAAATAGTTTTACAAATTAAAATGGCAAAGCCGAATTTTCAGCAGAAATCATTGTATTATGCTGATTTGCTGACCAAAAAACATCTATGATTTTATACACACACGTATAGCATAGAATAGCATAGAACAGAATAGAATAGAATAGAATACAGGCTTGCTTTTTGGTCGTGTCGTTGGATAGTTTCCAAGAGAAAAAAATAACTTGCTGCTGTTTCTCAAAACATTAAAGAACTAGCCGCATGAAACTATGACAATAACATATCTACGTGTAAAACTGACTACATATTTTCTTACATTCTAGAATTACATATAAAGTGACATAACTAAGTTTTTTGTTGATGTTTTGTTAGTTTTTCGCGCATTAAAAAAAGGTTTGAAACACTGAATGGTGTTTTACCTCCGCTCCCCGCCATCTCTGCAGCCCGCGCGCAGTTCAACCTTCTTCATGAGTCACTCTCAGCTCAAGTGGGTTTAAAAGCGCAATATCGCTCCCTGTGGATTGGGAGCATAAGAGATTTTAAACTACGCTTGTAGTAATCGATTTTGGACTTTTTACAAAATAAACCCATCCATTATAGAGTGTAACAGTGCCTGGCTACTTTTTCAGAGACCATGGTTCTGGAATATTTCCCCTATTCACTGCTCCCATAGAGATTATTTATTTATTTGTCTGTTTGTCTGTCTGTCTCAAAGTTCTAAGCCATGAAATAAACCAAACCAAAAAGGTATTTGAAAATTGGATAAAAAGACAAAGGTAGACCATGTACTTGTGTCGTTACTCGAAGAGCTACCATGCACTGTGGAAGATATAATCGAATTACAAACGATGGATTAAAAAATAATAATAAAAATATTCATTTAAAGACGCTTAAAGTTGAAATAATGTGGGTTGATGGTTGCATTGAAGCATATACCATCAATTTTTACGCTCGCTAGGACACATTTCTCAATAAAGTCACTTATTTCAAAACTCTTCACAGTTCTAAACCATCTTTCTTTCAACTTGACACAACAGTTCATTTCACATTCAAAACTCACTAAAATTACCAAAACACTTCATTAATGTCTCAAATCATTCTTACAGAACACTAGCAAAGGTTTTCACCAAATAAACACACTTTATCACTCATAACACAACCTATAAAACACCTTTTGTATAGATGGTAATGAAAGTTAAAGACTAACACTTGTGAATATGTTCAGCGACATGCAACTGCTTTGATAGTATTTGCTTTTTTGTTACATTCAGAATATGTTTCTTACTGTAGAAAAGTTGCAAATTTCTGTCTTTTTTATTTTTGTACTGTGCTAGGTTTTGAACTTAAGTTTAACAGTTTTAAAAACAGTATGTAAACGTGCAAATTGGCTTATACATAAAGTTTTGGTGGTGTTTGTGTCGAAGTGAGAAAAGAATTCATGTAATTTGACAGATGTCGTCAATGAATGCATTTTGTACCAAAGCAATGAAAAATGATCCACAGTTTAGCCCACATAGTCTGCTGTTGTGCTCGCGAGTTTTGAAAAAGTGACTTCAGTATTGAGAAATGTTTCCTAACGATTGTAAAAAAATTAAAATAAAAAACTGTAACAACCTCGTATAGCTCACAGTGGGTCTGTCTTCAATCGCTTGTAAGTTATAAGAATCAGTTCCCCTATGGACAAAATGAAGGGGATATTTTACTTCTGACTGGAACCCAACTGTTGCACTCTTATTTAACTGGCATTCCCATCCCATTGTAAATTACAGTATTTTCATACATTTACGGACAATCTTTACCAACCAATAGAAAAATGCCAAACTTCCACTGACCGGGACAACGCAGTAATTGACACGTTAGATGACCAATCAGAGCAGTGAGATCTGAACGCTTTAACCAATTGGAATCATCAAAAACTAAAACCACCTCCTTTATTCGCTTACCCAGGTGATGACGTGTCAAGAAGGTGCCGGAAGCAGTGTTGTCGCTCCGAAAAATGGCATATCAGACAATCCGACAGGAATATTTACAGATTCCTGTGGTCACTAGAGCTTATACCACCGCCTGCGTACTCACTACAGCCGCCGTGGTAAGTACATGGATGAATATTAGGGTCTTAAGCGCTATTTTCTGTCGTGTCCTCGTCCCTTTGCAGTTAAAACACAGCTTGTATCCTGTAGGATGTTATCAGGACATTTTAACATAAAATCCTCTGGTAAAAGGTCTGTGTATGTTACGTCATGTTAAGAGTAATGAATCTAAGTTTACATGTCACTAGTTTTGTGTCCAGTTGCTCTGTTTGCGTGTTCACATCATACTTATGGTGTTTACATTCATTTAGCTGAGTTACCTTGACAGTTAAACCTCAAGCGAGCTCCTGAAAGTTAATTTGCTTTTGATTTCAGTTATTATTTAAGTGTAATATTAAGTTGCCAATGTAACGCTGTTTGTTTACCTCCAACATGTCATTCATATCTGATTGTGGTGTTTACTTTGTGTACACAGCAATTAGAGCTCATCACACCTTTCCAGCTTTACTTCAACCCAGATTTAATATTGAGGAATTATCAGGTGAGTGGCAAAATAAGTGTTGCTTTGAAGAATATTGTGCCTTGTTTTTGAGCCATGTAAAAAAAAAAAAAAAAAAAACCTGACATATATAATAATATAATAACCTTTTTATGCAATAAAATGATGATTGAGGGATGTACAAGTGGACATTCCTTAAAAGCCTGTTGCATCTTGTTTGATACTCACATTTTAAAATGATTTGAACATGATTGAAAAGCTCATTTTGAAATATAGCGAACAATATAAAAGTTATTCTTTATACTTTATAAAAAATCGTTAAAGATTTCACTGCAAGAAGACGTGTGTACCACAAACTAAAGGTAGATATTTTTAGAATTATACTAAAAGGCCTTTTACTTAATAAAAAAGTATAAATTATAACTAAGATGATAGAAGGCTTGAGCAGGTTTTTCAGCAAAGTTTTGATCATGTTGATAGTTTAGAGGCCTTAGAATTTTGCATATCAAATATGATACAGTAGACTTTGTAGGGTTAATACTGCAGCATGTTATTCTAAATATTGTGTGTGTGTGTGTGTGTGTGTATGTGTGTGTGTGTTTATATAGGTATGGCGGCTAATAACCAACTTTTTGTTTTTTGGTCCGGTTGGGTTCAACTTCTTATTCAACATGATATTTTTGTATCCTTGTTATATCATAATATATGTATAGCGAATTGGTTGATTGTACAATTAGCAATGTAAGGGATGGTGTCTGAAGTTTAAAGTTTGTTCAGTCCTTAACTCAAGTCTCACAGGTACCGGTACTGTCGGATGCTGGAGGAGGGGTCCTTCAGAGGGAGAACCGCTGACTTCGTCTTTATGTTCCTCTTCGGTGGCCTTCTCATGACTGTATCCTTCACATTTTCTCAAAAGAGAAGCACTCATTTCATTTATCAGTATAGCACAGTAGCTTATGTCTGAAATGTAGATGTAGGCACGTGTGTTTATGTAGCACATTTCATATTTCAAAATAAAATTTGCTTAGACAGTCAATTTTACTTATACTCTCTTAAGGACTTTTTTGAAATCTAAAACATTTAAAAGTTATTTATTTATTTATTTTATACAGCTCTTACATAATTGGTAGAAAATTAACTGTCTAATAGCCTCAGCTGCTGACATGGTATTAAAAACTTAACTACAGTACCTACCTACATAGGCATAATAATACAGACAAGTTTCAAATCATTTAGAATCTTAAGTTAATTATAAGAATGAAAAAGTCCAAAAAAGATCATTTAAAAAATGGGTTACATAAATAGGGAAAGAAAAAGTATATATGAAAGGACATACATTTAAATAATATTATGCAAATATAAAAAAATGTTATAAAAAAAGTTAATCATAATGCATTGAAGGCAATGTTCCAACTTAGGCATGTTTCTATTAACAAATAATTGCCTAATATGCTTTAGATCATCATCCTGTCACATTCACAGAATGAAATAATAATAGTTTTGTTGTACCGTGAGAAGAGAAGAAGAGGAAAATGAATCACCTCTTACTCGAACCTCAAGATGTAGACAAATATAGAAGCTGAATAATGAAGGATGTGCTGTTTGACCTCATTCTATGTTTAATAAAATCATGTGAAATGTCTCGTAAAAACAGTCAAAAATATCCAATATGCTAAAAAAAAAATCCAATATAACAAATAGGCACTTCATTTCAGGATGTATAACATACATCACCTATTACATTTGCTCAAATATCGGTTGTAATTTTCTTAATGGCTGTGCAGATATTTGGCACGTTTGTGAATCTTGTGTTCTTAGGTCAGGCTTTCACCATCATGCTTGTGTACATATGGAGCAGGAGGAACCCCAACGTGCGCATGAATTTCTTCGGCCTTTTGAATTTCCAGGCCCCCTTCCTCCCATGGGTGCTCATGGGATTCTCTCTGCTGCTGGGAAACTCCATCATTGTGGATCTTTTAGGTAGTGACTTGTGTGGATTTAATAGAGTTATTTACTTGTCTTGTGCTGACACTTGCATTGACAAAAAATGAGTCAAATTTTGTTCATTATTATTTGTAATTTTAATATGATGGAATGAATTTTTAAATAATAATGAATTAATCTGTTGTTGGTATTATGTTCTGTCTTTTCAATATAAGGCATCGCAGTGGGACATGTGTACTACTTTTTGGAGGATGTGTTTCCCAACCAACCAGGTGGTGGCAGATGGCTGAGGACTCCCTCCATCCTGTGAGTTCTAATGTGTTCACAATGTCAAGGGGCTTATATGTATTCAAGGCAAATGTTGTATACACTACCGTTCAAAAGTGTGGGATTTGTTATTATTATTATTATTATTATTATTATTATTATTATTAAGATTTTTTAATGAACTTAATTCATTAAAGAAGTATTTTTTAAATGTATTAAATGTATCACTGTTTCTTCAAAAATATTAAGCAGCAGAAATGTTTTTAAGATAATAAGTTTCTTGAACACCAAATCAGCATATTAGAATTATTTCTGAAAGAAATCAGGAATAAATGCATCACAGGAATAAATGTTAAATAGATATTAACATATTAAAATATATTAAATTAGAAAACAGTTATTTTAAATTGTAGTTAAATTGTAATATATATATATATATATATATATAATAAATAAATACAGTGCTGCTCAAAAGTTTGGGATCAGTAAGATTTTTGATGTTTTTTAAAGAAGTCTCTTAAGCTCATTAAGGCTGTTTTTATTTGATTAAAATACAGAAAAGTTTTTGTGAAATATTATTGCGATTTAAAATAACAGTTTTCTATTTTAATATACTTTCATATATAATTTATTCCTGTGAGATTTAGCTGAATTTTCAGCATCATTACTCCCAGTCTTCAGTGTCACATGATCCTTCAGAAGTCATTCTAATATGGTGATTTATTATCAGTGTTGAAACTGTTGTGCTGCTTAATATTTTTTGGAACCTGTAATACTTTTTTCTTTGATTTTCTTATGAATAAAAAGTTAAAAAGAACAGCATTTATTCAAAATCTTTTCTAACAATATTTACTATCACTAACTTTACCATCACTTTTTATCCTTTCATCACATCCTTGCTGAATAAAAGTATTAATTTCTTAAAAAAAAAAAAAAAAAAAAAAAAAAAAAAAGAGAAATTTACTGACCCCAAACTTTTAAATACACTGAAAAAAAGGGTGTAGAAACAACTTTCACTCAGAAATTGCTAGCGAATTTCACAAGCAATTGCAAATAAATGGCAAGTAACACATAGAATTACATGTGAAATTTTGAAGTAGAAAAACCGTATTTTCTTGTAAAATTTACTCCACTAATCCAATAAATTTACAACTTTTGATTTACAACTTTGAAAAATCAACATTTTTACAGTGTAGTAGAGTATGTTATCTTAATATGTATCATATCTTAATATGTATCTTAATATTTTTTGGGACCTGTGATAGTTTTTTTCAGAATTCTTTGATGAATAAAAAGTTAAAAAGAAAAGTTTTTATTCAAAATAGAAATGTTGTGTTACAACATACACTACTATTTAAAAGTTTGGGGTGAGTAATTTTTTTTTCTTTTTTTTAAGAAATTAATACATTTATTCAACAAGGATGTGATAAATGGTTAAAAAGTGATAGTAAAGACTTATTGTTATTGTTAGAACTGATTTCTATTTTGAATAAATGCTGTTCTTATTACTTTTTTCTTTGATTCTTTGATGAATAAAAAGTTATCACAGGTTCCAAAAAATATTAAGCAGCATAACAGTTTCAACACTGATAATAAAGCAGCATATTAGAATGATTTCTGAAGGATCATGTGGCACTGAAGACTGCAGTAATGGCTGATGAAAATTCAGCGCTGCGTCACAGAAATAAATGATATTTTAAAGTATATTACAATAGGAAAATCAATACTAGAAACTGCAATAATATTTCACAATATTACTGTTTTTTTCTGTACTTTTGATCAAATAATTACAGCCTTGATGACCATAAGAGACTCCATTAAAAACATTAAAAATCTTACTGATTCCAAACCTTTGAACAGCAGTGTGAATAATTTTTTTTTTGATCAAATAAATGTTGCCTTGGTAAGTGAGCATAAGAGACTTCTTTCAAAAACATTAAAACAAATTTAACTGTAACCATCAAATAAAAACCTCTAGCTAATATTTTAGTCTTTGTTTTGAAGTAAAACACCCTTTCTCTCTACCTTTCCAGTAAGATGCTGTTTGATACACCTGAGGAAGATGCCAACTACAACCCTCTCCCTGAGGACCGTCCAGGAGGCTTTGCCTGGGGTGAGGGTCAGAGACTAGGAGGCTAGTCTCAGCCCCCTGTGCCTGCCGCTTAATGGGCATCTCTGAGAGCAAGAGAAAGAAAATCTTCTTTTTCTCAACTTGTTTCTCTTGTGTACAAAAGAACAGGAGCTCCACCGAGCAAGAGGGAGACTTGTAGTTTGTGTGCACAGAAATCATACGCCTCGAAATGTCTTTAAGGCCCATAACGCTCCTCTGACCGTGGGCATGGGTTTAAAAAAAGAACTGACTTTTGATATGTTGCTGTTGCTGTTGCTGCCCTGAACAGCAGCGATTACAAATCAAGCAGCTGTGAAAAACAAATATCTCTTGATGGTCACCATTTTACTTGTTTCATTTTTGTTTTGTTTTGTTTTTTAAGAATAAATGTATAAAAACAGTTTCAGAGTACTGCTTGTTTGTGTGTAGTTTTTCTTTTCCAAAAAGCATTTTGATTCACTGGAATAATAAAAAGGTACACTGTAGTATCAGACATGAAAATTGTCAGTGCAAATATCATAAGGCTTACTATATAATGTATATTAAGATGTCTCTCTAACATCTTTTGAGCTTGCGTAGCCACTTCCACACAAATGCCTCAAATGGTGCTTCAACAGAAAACGACAAATCAAATGACGTTTTTGGAAGATGTATTGCATTTCTAACAATGGGAAGTGAAAGATCATTTTAGATAAGTGAGAGTAAACATGCCTGTATGCTATTAGAACTTGTTTTTGCTCAAATAATGTACAATAGTAGTTCGTAGGAAACATATAGTTGATTTCAGGGTCCACTCATGTCCAGCTGAAGGGAAAGTAATTGATTTTGTGCCTTTTACCCTACGTCGTCATAATCCTCGCTGTCATAGTTAGGGGGCATTTCAACATCGTCATAATCCTCAGAAACGGCGTCTTGGTCTTGACTTTTAGTCTCGACGGTGGTGTAGTGTGGAGTGAAGGTGGGTTGTTGGGGGGCAGGAGGGTTCGACTCATCCTCAACCACCACGTAGTCTGACGTAGCCTCCAAATCCTCATAACCCTGATCCACTGCAAATTCAGATATTATGTTAAACTGGTTACGTTTCTGTTGCAGTAAGTAATGACAAATTTTGATTACACTTTATTTTAAGGTGTCCTTGTTACAGTTTAATTCTACATTTAAATACTGAGTAATATCAGTATGTACTTACTATATGGTTAGGGTTAGGATTAGGGTGTGGCTTAGGGTTACTTGCATGAAATTATGCATAATTCATTGTTATTATAATATTAAGTACATCTAACATGTGTAATAAGGACAGCTTAAGCGTTACCCAATTTTTTTCATTTTTGGGTGATTTCTTTAACATGGATGAAATCAAGAATGTGAGGGATAGACTTGCAATGTTTACAACGGCACATTTAATTTTAGCCAACTCACAAGAGTGTTGGTATAGTGAAAGTGTTTGAACAACAGTCCAATCTAATCTAATGTTAAATGACTCTTGAGTTGAAGAAATGCTTTATATTTATGTTCTTTAGGAATATTTTTGCTTCTAAAAAAATGAAAAGAAAGGGATATCATTGCGGCGCTGTAGACTGAAGTAAATGAACACATCTATGATAATAGATAAAAACCAAACTGACCAGAATCCATGGATTTGAACTGATCTCTGGGAGGTAAAGGCGGTTTCTCATTCTCAAGGTCTTTGTGATGAACTTGATTGATCCTGTAATGAAAAAAGTCATTTATTGTAAACACATTTTTTGTGTAGTAACCATTAAATGAGCTTAACAGACTTACTGGTTTTTAAAATTTGTGTCACCGTAATGATTTGGTTTTGCTTGTGTACTGTACGAAACGGCTAGAAAAAAGAGGAAGCAAAGACTGAATGATTGAAATGACTGAAAAATTTTAAACAAAATTAATCAAACAAAAGTGGTATACATAACTTATGTGGCAGAGGGAGGTCACAAAGCCTATTTTTCAACTATGATTTTGTGAAATGACACAGAAAATAGTTTTCTGCAGCTGTATGTCAACTTCAAACATTTAGTTCAATACCATTTTAAATTATAATCAATTTTTGTGAATTCCTTTTTTTTTTGCAATAGCCGTAAACAAGTGAGTAAATGGGTGTTAAATGAACTATAATCAACTACTTCAAACTAAACTGATATAAATGAACTACTGTTTTTTACTTTTCAGTGGAAGTATTATATTTACTGCAGTAAAAAGTGTGATAATTAACTCATGCTGAACACAGTTGCTATAGATTTTCCCAATGCATTTTACCTCTTTTGCTGATGCAAACATTGATGATTATGAAAATCATTACTATCATCAGCGATACCAGAATGATGGCCAGCAGTAATGCTATCCAGAAATATTGACGTAAAAACTCCATCTGTGAAACGAAACATGTTCAGATTCTATGATATATTACTATTAGATACGGATATTTTGTTTCACATTACGATAAATAACATACTTGAAACTCCTGCTACTTCTCCTTTTCAGCACTGTTCAGGCACATGCTTGAAGTTTCTTATTTTCCAGTCAGCTGTGTTTCCTGAGTGGAGAATGTTGACCTAGTTTTAATATGCTTCCGAAACATTTAGCTATTTTAATATGCTTTCAAAAGCTATTTTTTCATGACAGAAAACTAATCCATGTGTGGGAATGAATACAGTCGTTACAGTCGTAGATTTATCTCTATGGCATACAAACGATGTCTCTCTAGCTCTATCATGCACACAACACTCATCCTGCAAGAGACCAAGCTTTACACGACTTCCTTTATTAGCACTGGCTTATGCGATGCGACCTATGCGTCTCACTCAGCTGACCTTCTAAGTTTTTTAAATTCATTTATTTTAGTAGTTTAGTGTTTTCATGATTTTAATAATGTACAATATTTTCACGAACAGAATTAGAAAATAGACCGTTATTCATAAATTGAATCATTCTCAGTTGGTAAAGTACAGATTCACGCAATCCAAAACAATTAATATCATTGTAAAGGAATATTGTATATTGTAACAGAAATATAATAGGTAACATGGATCTCAGATCTTAGATTGGTTTTAACAATATTGAGGAGCTTTTTAGGTTGACAAATTAAATAACCAATAAATTATTGTAATGATGTATTTCTGTATTCTAAATCACACTGAAATTGTTATTAATCTATAATCTACACCTGATTTTAATTTAGCTATTTTTTTCTTAATAAAAACTCAACCGTTTTGTAATGGCTGTTCATATGTGTTTGTGAAAATGAAAATAAGAAAAAGCATAATTACCTTTGTCTTCAGTATGGATCACATCAGTCTTGCACATGTTCTGTAAAATACCAATTACAGAGGTGTCACAAACATCTGGGACATTTAAAATAAATGATTCAATTCTTCAGAACTTCCAGCCTCACCCACCAGTCCTTCCACATAAGCTGTAGGTCTGTGTGACTCAGTGTGTTGTCAGTCAATTGTGCATCGACTGTGTGTGTTTTTAGAGTGTGATGTGGGGAGCTGAACTAGGGAGAGAGAGACTGAGGGATGGTGTAAAACATGAATAGTACTTCTGCTATTCTGCAGAGATCTGAATCTGAGCACGTAATTCGCTGTCAACTCAAAGAGGGGCTTCTATATGTTTACATTGGGAGTGACCTCAGGGATTTATTTGTTTATTTATTTGTGGTATAGTGGGTGTGGCCACTACAAGTTTTGGTGAAATATTCATGAGTTTGTTTATTTATTAATGAATGAATGAATTTATTTGTTTGTTTGTTTATATGTTGTGGTCAACATAAGCCTTAGGTTAGTGTTTCTCAAAAGTGTATTAGTTTCAAAAGTGTATTGTTAGAATCGACTGTGTTTTTTTATGTGCTGTGGGGCATAATACATACACTTGTTACATCAGCTAGTTAAAGATAAGTTTCTAAGTGGTGTAGTGGGCATAGCTTCTGCATTTAGGTATTTATTTTTAATCAGTTATTGTGGAGAAGAGGTTTTAGTGAATTGTTCATGAGATTGATTATTTATTTATTTATTATTTCATTTTGTGTGTGTATGTGTGTTTAATTGATTAATGACAGTGCTGGATAGATTACTTTACGAATTGTAGTCCATTACTGATTACAAATATTTCCCATTCTTTGGTATCAACATCATGAAGTGCATTAAATGTTACATTAGGCAAGGTTTCAGTAACTGGCGTTACTGAAAGAACTGCAAGGGGTTTGTGAGGTGATGAAAAGCTAATAATTAATTAAATCATAAACATGTCAAATAAAACTGTTTGTGAAATAATTTAAAGAAAATTTAATTAGGTATATAATAGAATGAGGGTGAACCAATACATTATGAATACTTTACTGCCACTGTGTAAATAATATGTAATTATGTATCATAAGTAGCTGTAATTTGATTATGGGCACTTTAAAATGTAATATAAACTAATTAGAAATGTCAATGAGACACATACATAAGGTACAAAAGGCATAAATAAAATTTATTCGGCTCGGCCACTAGAAGTTTTAGTTAATTGCTCCTGAGATTAATTAATTAACTAATTTATTTATTTATTTATCTATTGTTTCGAGGTCTGACTGTACATTCAACATTTTCTTTTTTTAAATTTGTTTGTTTATTATGCTATAGTGGGTGATGTACATACAGTGAATTATTTATGAATTTATTTATTTGTTTATTTATTTATTGTGGTATGTTTGATTTTTTTGGTTGTTTTGTTCGTTGTAGTATAGTGCCATGCAAAATTTACTATTTTTTAAAATTAATTAATTAATTATTATTATTATTATTATTATTGTTATTGTTATTATTATTATTTGTGCGTGTGCATTTATTCTTGTGATGTAGTGGGTTTCATCTGAATATTCTGTGAATTATTAATTAATTAATTTATTAAAATTGACATCTATCTAATGAACAATAAACGAAAAACATATACAAAACAAACAGCATAAATAAAATTGCATTTATTTATAAAATAAATAAATATAGATAACGCAGACAAAATGTCAAATTCATTAAGCAAAGTCTTTCCGTGTTGTTTATTAATCATGAATTTATCAGTTACCGAAGACAGCTCCGCCCATTCGGTGCGCGCATGCGCAGTGCCTGTTATTTCTACAATGACGTTGCTCAGTCTCTAGTAGCCTGTTCTGCTGGGCGCTCCTCGCTTTCCCTCAGAGAGCCGCTTTTCTAAACTCAGCCCCCGGGAAACCATGGCCGAGCAGGCCTCGGGATCCACCCGGCCGCCTCAACAAGACGGTAAGCATCTTTCACCACATGGAGAGGTTTATCGTGCTGTTTCAGCTGTGCTCGTTGTAGGCCTGCGGCCTGTTCGTCCACGGATTAGCAAGGAACAGTCAACCGGCTGACATTACACCTCTATTTGACTGTTTATTAAAACCCTCCCATTTGATGCTTTAATGCTTGATATGCGTCGATGCTTCTGACAGAACGCTTCTTGCACAAAGCATTGGATATGCTAGTCTTCAGGTTCACTAAAGCGTGTTTATATGGTCAACATCATGATGTTGCACCCAGTGTGATCAGCAGATGACAGCTGGACCGACAGTGTTTTAAGAGTGTCAGGACAGACAGGGGGTTGCTTTTGATATATTATAAGTGATTGATTATAATGTTTTTGTTTGTAATGTTGTTCAGATGATAGGATTCAGATGCATCTTCTTTGACTTTTGTGTAGATAGTAAATACGCGCCTGGCAATATATTAAAGAAATAGTTCACCTAAAATAGTTCACCTTCTGGCCAGAAGATGTAGATGAATTTGTTTCTTCATCTGAAGAGATTTGGAAAAATTTAGCGTTTCATCACTTGCTCACTATTAGATCCTCTGTGGTGAATGGGTGCCATCAGAATGAGAGTTGTGAATTATTGTGATGTTTTTAATAAGCAAGTAATCTAAACAACTCCAGTCCATCAATTCACATCTTGTGAGGTGACAAAAAAAAAAAAAAATCCATTATTAAGACTTTTTTTTTTTTTTATCTTTAAATAGTTGCTTCTGGACAAAATAGATAATAATCCATTGTCCATAATCCGTAATAATGCTTCCTTCAGTGAAAAAGTTCATCTAACTTTGTCCTCTCACATCAAAATTATTTATTTATATTTATTTAGAGCTGCTTTGGACTGTTTTCGCTTTTGTAAACAGCGTTTGATCTGTTATTTACTCTCCTGATCCAGATTAGACTGCTTTTTCACTGGAGAAAGCGTGGTTATAGAGGACTTGTATTTTATCCATAAGCAATGATTTGATGTTAAAATGTCTTAATAATAAATATCTTAATAATAGACTTTAAATGGACTGGAGTTTTTATCAGCTGTTTGGACTCTCATTCTGACGGCACCCATTCACTGCAGAGGATCCAATCATGAGCAACTGATGTAATGCTAAATTTCTCCAAATCTGTTTCAATGACGAATCAAATTTATCTACATTTTGGTAGATAATTAGATAGCATTTGGTGCTGCTTCAGTCCCGTTGAGCTACATTTTTGGTGTAGGTTAAGTTCATAACATAGCCATCTGTCATCCCTGAAGGCCTGTGGTTGCTTTGGGTGTAGTCGTCCTTTACAAATCTGACATAGATACTTGCTGTCCTTTGTAATGCGTATGCGTTTGTAAAAACTTGTATTTAGGCCTAATTAAAGTAAAAACCAGCAATAAAGATATATGATGTCTGTCATGAGATATTCAGGGTTGACTGACCGATGTAGCTGCACTGGCTTGGACTTGGCAAGTCTATACTTGTTTACTTTGATGAAATAGCCTACTGCTTGTCTAGTATGATGTAAGGATCTTCATTGAAGAAAGCGGTTTTGTTTGTAGGCTGATGTTCTTTAAATGAATCTGCCAGCTGGCATAATGGCTATTAATCAAGCTAAAGCTTTATTCACATCATCTGTGGCTCTGATTTAATCAAGCATCTGTGCTACAGCAGTATAAAGAGAAAAACATCACATTTTTATCATTAGGTATGTTTTTGTGTATTAATTTTTATTTTATTATTATTTTTTGAAATAATGAAATTATAAGGTCTAAAATGTTACTTGGGGGTCATAATAGTTGTTGTCTTTGACATTTTATTTTGTAACACTTTAAAAGCCTCCGAACCTCAGTAAGAAATCAAAGTAGTTTGTGTAAAAGAGCCAAATAGCAAAAGAGGGCTGTGACTAGGGCTGGGTATCGAGTTCGATACTTTTTAGGCACCGACCGAATTGCCTCGATACCACCGAGTATCGAAAAACGTCTTGTCGTTCGGTACCAAATTTCGATACCTAAGGGGTTAATCTCATCAACGTCAGTGAGGCAATAAGCCTGCAGCACTAGGTGTGTTTGACTAGAAGCGGCGCGCCGCAGATCGATCGGTGTTTGACATCCGCGAGAGCGATTCGAAAGCGTACGGAGCAGTCCACTCTCTATATCGCGCGGTTGTGTTTATTACACACAGACTGAAGCGCGCGTGACGCTCGCGGTCATTTCAGCGTCTGCCGTCTAAATGAGGACATAAACACATGAACAACATCTCCAGAACTGCTCTGAGAGTCACTTCATGAGCATTTTACCGTTTGATTTGAGTTAAACTAGCATCATATCATACACACGCAGAACTGTAAAGGTATTCACGGCAACCCGTCAAAATAAAAGTTGGTTTAACTTGGACGATACTGCGGCAGAAATATATTAATATTGTTCAGAAGAGTGTACATACTGCTACTACTAGGCTACTATTAAAATTATTAAAACTTTATATATTTTTTTAAAGTAATGATCACACAACATTTCTTCCATATTTTAATTTTAATAGTAAAATTTTGTTTGCCTAAATAAATAAAGTTTGATTTTCAATCATTTAAATGATAAATGAAATTAATGTTTTATGCCTTCATTTGAAAACCAGATACAGAACACAGAATTTCTGAGGAAAAATAAAACATTTCATAAGGCTATTTTAAGAATAAATTTGAATAAACTTAGTTTTAATGCATTCAAATAATTAGACATACTACAACACAGAATTTAATAACAATAAAACGTATGGTGAAAGAAAATAAAACACCCACTTATGAAGGTGGATAAAGATTTTCAATTTCTTGAAGTCTTTAACAACCTACAATAAATGAATAGAAATGAAGATTCTGTCTGAGCTATCCGTTTTAAAACAAACAAACACTAGTTTAAACTGAAAACTATTTGAGCTTTATTAAAATTATTTGCACTGATTTATTGTGTTGGATATATTTTGTTCCTTTGTGTAGTGTCTCAGGAGATGAGTCTTTGAGTCTGTATAAATGTCAACAAGCTGAAAAAAATAAAACCAAAGTTTTTGGAGATAATGTAATCTTGTTAAAACTGATTTCATAAAATTGGTATCGAAAAAAGTATCGTTCAGGAACCGGTATCGAACTCAAGGTATCGGTATCGGTATCGATATCGAAAATTTTTGAACGATACCCAGCCCTAGCTGTGACATGTTTGATTAGTGAATGAGAATCAAAGATGTCTCGGATATGAACTCAAGAGAACGTGAGCTTTCTTTTGATTTATTCATTGACCTAAAGTTTTATGTGCTTGAAATTAGTACAAATACACTACAGCTCAAAAGTTTGGGGTCAGTTTAATCTTTCTTTCTTTCTTTCTTTCTTTCTTTCTTTCAGCAAGAATTCATGAATTAATCAAAAGTAGCATTAAAAACATCTACATTGTTACAAATGTAAAAATGTACATTACATTTAAAAAAAGCTGTTCTTTTCTTCATTTTTTTTTTCTTTTTTTAAATCATGGTTTCCATAAAAAAAAAAAATTGGACATTGAGAATAATGTTTCTTGAGCACAAAATCCACATATTGAGATGATTTCTGAAGGATCATGTGACATTGAAGACTGGAGTAATGATGCTGAAAATTAAGCATTGCCACACAGGAATAAATTACTTTTTGAAATATATTCAAATAGAAAACAGCTATTTTAAATTGCAGTATTATTTATTATTTAATGACATGATTAAAAAGTCATACCGACCTCAAGAAAGGCAGTGTATCTTCAAAAAGAATCTTTAAAAATAAAAAACAATTAATTTACAAAAATGTAAAAACATGCACAATATCAGTGCACTGGCACTGCAGTTCTATTATTTAGCCAAGCAAGCATGGTTATCTCAGACTCTCAACTCTTCTTGTCAATGGAAATGCCTCATCAAGGGTCATGCATTATTTAAGCATATTTTACTTGTGATTGTAAAGAGCCAAAGTGCCTTTCTGAGGTTGGAGGGGTAGATTTTTGTGACTCTGTGTGTCACTGATGGATGTTTGATTGCTCCGGCAGGGGTTCTGCAGCAGCGCGCGGCCGAACAGGAGCAGGATCGAACTGACTTCCTGAAGCTCAAACAACAGCTGGAGATGGAGTTCAACCAGAAGCGGGCCAAGTTTAAAGAACTCTATCTGTCTAAAGAAGGTAATATATTGTTTACAATATCTGCTGATGGACCAGTAAGATACAGAAAAAAGAGATGCATATTTGTTTTATTTTTTGTGTATTTTAGGCTTGCTTGCTTTTTTTATTTGTGTTTTTATATTTTTATTTTTATTTTTCAGATTTATTTGTTTTTGTTAATTCATTTATTTGTTCTTGAGTTCACATAGGTGTCATAACAGAGATCATCACGTGCAGTTTTAAAGGGAAAACTGTTTCTTTCGGTTCTCACCCTTTCAATAGACACGTAACGCATCCATTACACATTGTGCCTGGTTGCACACATAGATACAGTAGATTGAACAACAAGCAAACAGTTCAGCTGTCGTCATAGATCTTTATTTCCCAGTGAATCTGTCCTGGGGCAGGATGAAACCACTAAGCCAGATACATTTCCAAACTTTTCTAACAATGTTAGCAGGGATCTGAACTCAAGGCTCTGTTTACACTTCATACATGAATATGGGTGCAAACAGAGTTCAATTATTAGTCAAAGTTAATAAAATGTCATAGTGAGGACACGCTGTAATAATGAAACAAATGCTGGTGGCCTTGCAGAACTGAAGCTGTTGGTTCCTCTACATAAACCTTTGTTCTTGTCCTGTAAATATTTCAGAGGAGCTGAAGAGGCAGGCTGCTGTACTGGAGAAGGCCCAGGCAGAGCTGAGCAGTATGCAGAAGCAGCTGAACGAGGCTAAAGCAGAGATGGAGACCATCAAAGCCGTGGCCACCGTCTCTGAGAACACAAAGCAGGAAGCCATCGACCAGGTCAAGCAGCAGTGTCAGGAGGAGGTGGCGTCACTGCAGGCTATTATGAAAGGTAATAAGATACTGATTATTTTCATGCGAAAGTGTCTGATAACCGATATGCAGAACCGCTTTTTATTTATTGTTCTATTTCTGCTGTTTGAAACGGTACCTTATTCATCTCTATCCTGAAGGTGACTGAACTGCTGTATGACAAGACTAATATTGCTTTGAGAAATAATAAAAAGTGAAATACTTTTTGTAAGCAATAAATTAAGGATAGCACCCTTCAATACCATCATATCAATGCGTTTAAGAAGAAACCATGGGTGAAATAATTTTTTTTTTTTTTTTTTTTTAATTTTCTAGATGGCACCATTTATTGCCGTTTTTGGTACACTAGTTCTTTGGGGTTTGTAAGATTTTTTTGTTTCTTTAAGAAAGAAATATTTTTATTCAACAATACATTTTTTCTTTATACAAAAGATTTGTATTTCAAATAAATACTGTTCTTTTGAAAGTATTATTTATATACTATTATAGTTTTTATTATTATTTTGAAATTATATCTGTTTTTTATTTTCATTTTAGTGAATTTGTTGTATAATGTTGTCATTTTTGTTTCAGTTTTTAGTAAATAATTTTAGTGCCTCAACTAATTAATTTTTGTTTATTTTCATCTAATGTTTATAATTTTGTCAGCTTTACTTCAGTTAACAAAAATGTTTTTAGTTTTAGTTTAACTTTAAGCTATAAATTATATTTTAAAATATATAGCAAGTTATTTTAAATTGTAATAATATTTCAACATGTAATTACTTTTTTTTACTACTTTGTTTTTTTAAACTTTATTTTTGATCAGATAAATGCAGCCTTTGTGATCATCATAAGAGTATGTTTTTAGTTATGTGCCTGTATACAGTTTTGAGAGGTGTTTTATTATTTTTTTTATTTTTTATTTTTTTGGCCGTTTATCGGTAAACCTAATATTTAAGCACTGCTTAACAAACGATACTGGTAATCTCCAGTAAAATGTGTCAAATGCACTTTACTCATGTTGGTCACACATTGTATTTTATATTAGCCAATATATTTAATAAATGAACATTCAGGGGACACATGATGTGTAGAGACAGAAGTGCAGACAGAAATCTGCAGTGCGTCTTTGAGTTCAGATTCAGTGTAAGCCTTGTTAAATCGTAAGCGTCATAAATAAACCCTATTTGGACAAGGAAGGATTAGCAAGATTTCTACTTTTGTTCTCTGCCGTGAATGTAAAATGTGTTTCTGAGGCTTCCCGTTTGATGTATAAATCCTTATCTTGACGTGCGTGTTCAGATGCAGAGCGGGAAGTTAAGTTACAGTTCCAGCAGAAGTTGGAGCAGGAGCGCGCTCAGTGGGCACAGTACCGCGACGGGATGGAGCGAGAGATGGCTGAGCTTCGCCGCCGTCTCTCTGAGGGTCAGGAGGAGGAGAATTTAGAGAACGAGATGAAGAAGGTCAGATTTGACTACGTTTTACAATTTTACTTCTCTGAATTGTGAGAGAGATAATGCACATTTTGCCATTTTCTCTGAATCGTGACTCAAAGCCAGAGTGTTTGCATCATGTTGATACTGGGTGTGTTTAGCAAGCTTGGGTTTGTATTAATCTAGGCTCAGGAGGACGCAGAGAAGCTACGCTCGGTGGTGATGCCAATGGAGAGTGAGATTGCAGCGCTGAAGGCCAAACTGTCAAGCTCAGAAGGTCGAGTTAAGGAACTGGAGGCAGCAAAGGTTAGACGTGCATCAAAAATGTGGAACTGAGAGCCAGACTGTTTTGTTCAGATATATTAATAGATGTGACTCATTTCTGTGTCATTTTGTTCCTTTCGTGTGGTTATTATGACCTCTTGAATAGACAGATTCACACCTGGCCAAATGAATAATCTGTGTATATATGTAACATTACAGCCGTTAGTTATGATTATGACTGTGGGGTAATGTTTTGGCCTTAGGAATGAGTCATAAATCAGTTGAGTCTTGTAAAACTAGGTAAAAGTCAATGATCCAGCAACCATCTCAGTTGTAAAGTCGTAAAGTTGGAAAGGTTGTAGATGACTCATTTTAAGTCAGCTGTTTGACTCTGAAGTGTAAAGGTTGTGTGAAGGCCTCTGTTTATGGGTGTTTTTACTTTTAATCATGGAAAACAAAGTTTGAAACATGCGCTTGGTTAATTTCCAGGTGAAGGAGCTCAATCACGTCCTGGAGGCTGAGAAATCATGCCGTACAGACTTGGAGATGTATGTTGCCGTCCTCAACACCCAGAAATCTGTCCTTCAAGAAGACGCAGAGAAACTTCGGAAAGAACTACATGAAGGTATGTGACCAAAATGTTTTTGTTATGCAAACATTTCTAAGAAGTTTCAGTTTCATAGAACACTGGAAGTTTTTATTTTTTTTTTTTTTTTTTTTTTTTTATTAACACTGCATATAATTTTCCATTTTGTTCTTATTTTGGTTGATTAGTCGGTCAATTCAGGTTGCCATCTGCTATGTGTAGTTTTATTTATTTATTTATTTTATTTATTTATTTACTTTTAACTGCACATTAGCGCATATTTCCAAGCAGGACAAAATGTCAGTATTGTGGGACTCACTTGACGGTGAATCGTGCTCTCTTAAGGACTTGTTTTATAAGATGGACCCAGAAAAACTTTTACAATTTCTTTCAAAAGTAAATTTAAAGAATCTTTTATAGTATTTTATGTACACTTTGTTTTATAATTGCTTTATTTTTGTATTTTGTATTGTGTACTAATGTATTGTTTTTTTTAATATACACTATATTGCCAAAAGTATTGGGTCGCCCCCTTCTAATGAACAGGTTTGACTACTTTAGTAATTTCTATGAGTACAAATCTTAATGTTAAAGCATATAATGATATTCTAGGAAAATATTATAGCAACAGTTTGGACAGGACCCTTTTCTATTCTAACATGACAATGCCTCTGTGTATAAGGCAAGGTTCAAAAAGAAAATGATTGATTCAGTCAGTGTAGAAGAACTTGACTGGTCTGCATAAAACCAAGTCCTAATCCCAGTTGAACACCTCTGGTGTGACTGTAAATGCAGACCTTGAGCCAAAAACTCATCACCAAACACCAATGACTTGTACATATGGGTACAGTCATTCTAGACACTTCCAAAACTGTTGCAACAGAGATGGAAATACAATTTTTAAATACATGAATTATGTTCTCATCGTTGTTGCCACAGATTTGGAAGTGCATTTTTCTGTTCTGAAGAAGGGGGTGTGCCAATACTTTTGTCTATATAGGGTATGTACAAGTCATTGGTATTTGGTGATGAGTTTTTGGCTGATGAAGCTGATGTGGCAATAAAATTAAATCAAATCTGATCCAAGCAGGCACTATTATAAGATACAATTGATATGATATGTTTTATTATTATTATTATTATTACTCTTATTTTCATCTTCTGTTGCTTAGGGTTATTATGGGTTTAGTCATGTTTTATAATATATTACTACTTGTATTCAGCAAAGATGCATTAAGATGATAACAAGTGAGAGTAAAGACGTTTAAATGTTAATTTCAATTTCAAATAAGTGCTGTTCTTTTGAACTTCCTTCATTAAAGAATTCTTTAAAGATTCGTTAAAAAATCCTATTAAACAGCATAACCGTTTTCATAATTATAAGAAACATTTCTTGAGCACCAAATCAGGATATTAGAATGATGTCTGAAGGGTCATGTGACACTTAAGCCTGAAGTAATGGCTGCTGAAAATTGAAATTGCATTTTAAAATATACTCAAATAGAAAACGTTTATTTTAAATGTTATTCCTAATAATATAATGTAATTTACAAGAATTAAATATTACCGCTTTTCCTTTCCTTTCCTTTTTTTAACATTAATCTTAACGATCCAAAACTTTTGAATGGATACTATGTAGTCATAACACTTAACAATACCTTTGATTTAGTTGTTGACAAGCATTGTAGTTTGCACTACACTATACCTTAATGTCATTTCAGGAAGTGCATACAGGATGTTTTTGCATTCAGAAACAGAACGCGAGATCTCAAGGCATGTTTTTAAAAGTTAAACTATTTTTAATTTGACCCTGTGTTTAAAACTCAGCATTCATGGTGTCAGTCGCTCATAAAAGAGAACAAATGCATCCTGTGTGAACGCTTCTCTACATAGTAGCAAACTTTTGCATCTTTTTTTTTTTGTATACTTATACGGTAATAAACTCAATCCAAATGTAAAATGTAGCTTATTTGTTTTAAGGTTAGATGCATTAGTTTGTGGTGATGGTATTTTAAATCATCGTACATTATGATCAGATTTCACATGTGCACCAAAATTGTTTTTCACATTCACACTAACTTGCGAACCTGAGTTAAATGCTCATACTGTAGAGCCGTGATAGGCTAGAAGGCTTGACGTCCAGTTTGAATTGTGCTTTGTCTTCCAGTGGTTCACCTGCTGGAGTTGGAGCGGCAACAGCACAATCAGCTGAAACACACTTGGCAACGTGCCAACGATCAGTTCCTGGAGTCACAGCGGCTGCTGATGCGAGACATGCAGCGCATTGAGAGCGTTCTGTCCTCCGAGCAGCTGCGGCAGGTGGAGGAAATGAAGAAGAGGGACCAGGTACTTCTGTTGTTTAATGAACTGGAAGCATTATTTGAATCAGTTATAAAAGCAATTCTCAATTGAGGCTGTTTAGTAAGTATAAAAGATCTGGTTGGTTGCACTGTGTCCTAAACAGACGTGAAGCAACAAGCTTGCAGTGTCAAGTAATTTTTTTTCTGGTCTTACTAAAAGCTAAAATACTTCATGAAGCACCAATAAACTCTTTGCCAGTCAGAACATTTTTGTTTAATACACAACAATATGGAGCAGGAGTTTCAACCAAACAGACCTTGTTTTGGGTAGAGCTGCTCAGTATGACTCGACAGAAACCAATTTTTTAATACATTTAATTTTTCAGTATGTATTACCCATAAACATTTTGCACACAACATAGAGTATGTCTAGAAGCATTAGATCAATAGGGGCTTTCGCATGAGAGGAACCTTTAAATAGTTCCTAGAACTATTGGCGGAAGTACCCGCTTTTGCCGTGTTCGCATTGCAGGAACTAGAAATGGTTTTAATTCTAGGAACTCTGTTTGGGGGAACTAAATAGCTCCTACTTCAGAGTAGGGTCTAAAACAGTTCTATAGGAACTACCAGTGACGTAAGTGTACGCTGATTGGCCAAACGCATACGAAACTCCGGCTACCCGGCATTTTTAAAAAGCCATAAAAATATTTACTCCATGAGCATGGAAAACAGAGATTACGCCATTTTTCCCAGTCTCGATAATATTTAACATTGCAAGTTGGCATAGGAGATTTAGTCAGATTTTCATGCTTTTTCAATCGGGTAAATTGTGCATTTTCATTCCATCTCCGTTATCTTGAAACCCACGACACACAACAAAAACAGCTCCGATCACGATGTCCTCCATTTACCATTTGTTGATGTTTGTGAATGACCTTGCTGTCGTTGGCTTCAGTTCCTTCTTGCCGGTGCAAATGCAACCAGGAAAATGGCCCGAGGGAGAAATTGGTTCTCTAGGAAACACCATGCTGGCTAGTTCCTAGAACTAAGTTGCTAGGGGCTTTCGCACTGCGTAGTTCTAATGTTTAAAATGCTATCTATAGATCAATAGGTTTGTTGAAACTCCAAATTATTATGGAAAGACGGTAACATAGAGTATTGTAAAAATTTTATATTTTGAGTATTTAATATGATTTTTTTTCTTGAAATCTTTTTACTGAGTACTATGACATAAGGTTAGTTTTACTGTACATTTATGCAAACATTTGCATATTTGTCCAGGAAGAGGATGAGAAGGAAAGATTGAACCAGGCTAAAGAGGCCAGTGAGGATGATGGGACAGAGCAGGCAGAAGCAGTGGAGGACTCTCTGCTCGGACTCTCCATAGAAGAGGTATTTTTACAGAAATTCCTTTTTTTTTTTTCCCCCTCTCTCCTGGATTTATGATTTAATACAAATTACTATCAAAAATGGTTGCAATCAGAGGCATTGAACAATAAGAATACAAATAATCTTTAAAATTTAATTAAATTAAAATGTAACAATTGTTTTTTTGTTTTGCCAGACGAATTACTGCACAAACGAAGTTTGTTAAAATGAAAACATTAAAAACAATCCTGAAAAAAAGATTTTATTTTCTATATTTTTTTCTATATTATTATTATTATATTTTATTATAGCCATTTTATTATAATCACATATATATATATATATATATATATATATATATATTTAGTGCTGTCAAACGATTCATCACGATTATTCACATCCATAATAAAATGTTGTGTTTACATAATATGTGTTTGAACGGTGTATATTTATTATGCATATATAAAAACAAAGATATGCATGTATATATTTAAGAAAAAAATTACATTAATATAAAATATTTATATATAAAAAATACATAATGTACATGTAAATGCATATAAAAAAATGTGTATGTGTGTATATTTATGTATACATAATAAACATAAACAGTACACACATATATGTAAACATTTTTATTATGGATGCGATTAATCGCAATTAATCATTTGACAGCACTAATATAATTATAGACTGGTGTCTATAAAATAATATATATCTCGATTTGATAAAGTGTACAGCCCATCTTTTGATTTATTCATCCATAATTTGCCAAATTTCACAACATTCCACATTATACAATACATTATGACTGGACAGAAATGATAGCTGAATGCTGTGCTGAAATATTGTTTGTATAGTTTTATAAAAATAACTGATCTTCATTTTGGGTTGTAAATAGAATTTCAGTTATACTATAACATTACCTTAAATGTCAAGCATCTTGTTTTCTCTTTCTCATTTTGATCTCAGTCCCACCTCAGCCAGAGCATCCACAGCTCTATACACTCTCTGGATGCAGACACCCCGGGCCGCCCGGACGGCTCTGACCCTTATAAGGATGGGCTTCGGAGGGTGCAGTCCACCGACAGCCTGGGTTCTTCAGGAGGGGCCCTACAGCCTCACGGGCTGGGCGGATACAACAACAAGGCCAAGTCAGCTAGCCAGCTGGACGAGTCAGACTTTGGTCCTCTAGTGGGGGCAGACTGTGGGGGCTTTGACAGCATGGACACCTCCTCCATATCATCCCTCCAGCCAGGACACTTTCTCCTCACCAAGGACCAGGAAAAGGCCATTAAAGCCATGACCCCAGAGCAGGAGGAAACTGCATCACTCCTATCCAGCATCTCTCATACTGCCGATACGGCTTACCTGCCTCCGTCTGGGTACCGACTGGTCAGTGAGAGCGAGTGGAATCTGCTGCAGCAAGAGGTCAGATAGTAGATGCTTTTAAGGGGGCGTTTTTGTTAATTTTGTTCACATTTTATTTTAAGGTCTAGTTCTTGCTATTAACAAACCATTAACTACAACTTTTGCCTCAGTAAACTACTAATTTGTGGCTTATTAATAGTTAAGCCCCGTTCACACTAGCAGCGACTTTTGTCGCTGCATGTTGCCAGGGGCTGGCGATGAGGTCGCTAGTGGGCGTTCCCACTACTGGTTGCCTTGACAGCGAATCAGGTTTCTTGCCGCTAAGTACAAACATTTTGGAGGCAAAATACTAAATACAATCTAAATCTAAATTAAATCCGTACATACAAACAAAAAAAGACTGAGAAACAGAGCCTACTTTCTTCCATTGCGTATGTTTATGTACGGCTGAGAGGAGAACAATCACATGAACTCAACCGTCTTCTTTCCTATTGGCTGTCGCTCCTTTATTTCTAGGTTGACCATATTTGACTCAGCTGTCTCTATTTTGCTCTCTGTACTGTTGAACCCAGCTAAACAGTAGCCTTGTTGGTGAAAATACGCTCACTGGCCACCTTGCTAGTATTGTGTTTGACTGCCTTTTGCCTTCAGAACTACCTTAATTCTTCGTGGCATAGATTCAACAAGGTGCTGGAAACATTCCTCAGAGATTTACATGACATCATGGAGTTACTGCAGATTTGTCTTTTGCACATCCATGACATGAATCTCCCATTCCACCAAAGGTGCTCTATTGTATTGAGATCTGGTGACTGTGGAGGCCATTTGAGTATAGTGAACTCATTGCCATGTTCAAGAAACCAGCTTGAGATGATTTGATGTTTTGTGACATGGTGCATTATCCTGCTGGAAGTAGCCATCACAAGATGGTTACTCTGTGGTCATGAAGAGATGGACATGGTCTGCAATAATACTCAGGCAGGCTGTGGCACTTAAACAATGCTTAATTGGTATTATGGGGCCCACAGTGTGCCAAGAAAATATCCAGCAGTCTGAGTCAGTGATACAAGGCAGGATGGACCCATGCTTTTGTGTTGTTTATGCCAAATTCTGACCCTACCATCCGCATGTTGCATCAAAAATTGAGACTCGTCAGACTAGGCAATGCTTCTGTTGCCCAATTTTAGTGAGCCTGTACAAATTCTAACCTCAGTTTCCTATTCTTTTGGTGCTGTAACCTATCTGCTTCAAGGTTCAAGAGATGCTCTTCTGTTTACCTCAGTTGTAACGAGTGGTTATTTGAGTTACTGTTGCCTTCTGGCATCAACAAGGCATTTTCACCCACAAAACTGTTGCTTACTGGATATGTTCTCTTTTTCAGACCATTCTCTGTAAACTGAGAGATGTTTGTGTGTGAAAATCCCAGCAGATCAGCAGTTTCTGAAATACTCAGACCAGCCCGTCTGGCAACAAAAATCATGCCACGTTCAAAGTCACTTAAATCCCCTTTCTTCCCCATTCTGATGCTTAGTTTGAACTTCAGCAGATCATCTTGACCATGTCTACATGCCTAAATGCATTGAGTTGCTGCCATGTGATTGGCTGATTAGATATTTGCATTAACGAGCAGTTGAACTGGTGTACCTAAGAAAGTGGCCGGTGAGGAGTTGTGATGTTTTGATCTAAAATGAGTTATGGTTATGTTTGGAATGTCATACTGTCATTTTGCTCGTAATATTTTGCACAACATAGTATTTATACTGTGTGCAGTATGGCTTTTTTAAATCCGCGAAATTCATGTATGATCCACCACATCTGCTTTTAAATGGCCATTAGAAGCCTACAGTACAACCATTGGCCAATTCCATGAACAAATGACTCTTTTGAGCCTTTCTTTTTAGGGAATCAGAAACATACAGTGCAACCAGTGTATTGGTAGTTTAGTTACCAAACAAATCAATCTTTTGGTCTGGTTCTTTTTCGTAAATCAAACTTAATTGCCACTTCTTTCAAGCTCAAAAGTTCGAATCAGTGTAACAAATCCCTCACTAAAGTCACTAAATCAGTCAGTTACTGATTCAACGTCTGACTCACTGAACTGTAAGTTGGCATTGTTTCCACTATTGTCCATTTCAAAATGGAGTTTTTGTGAACTACAGGGAACTGTATCCCACAGTACAATGCGCTTTTCATTCTGCATTTTGATGAATGATCTGGATCAAAAATTCATGATTTTGAATCATTTTAACTCTATTTGATAACCGAACACTGCTTTTTTTAAACATGCAGTGTAATAAGGTCATATGAAAAAAGGGTAGCACATGATATCTTAAATATGCTTTCATAATACTTTTGTGTTTGTTTTTGGTGTGGTTTCACCCCAGTTGAAGAACGCTGGAAGGAAGTTGGGGCGGCGATGTGATATGTGCTCTAATTATGAAAAACAGCTGCAGGTCATTCAGGGACAAGAGGCCGAGACACGAGATCAGGTTTGTTTTTTATGCCTCTAATATCACGTACAACACCCAAAATGAAAAAGGACAGTCTGTAGTAATTGTTACACAGTGAACTTCCTTTGCCTTTAGGTTAAAAAGCTTCAGGTCATGTTGCGGCAGGCGAACGATCAGCTGGAGCGGACAATGAATGAGAGGCAGGAGTTAGAGGACTCTGTCAAACAGGCCAATGAGGAAACTACTGCCAAGGTAAAGCTCATCTCTCTGATGGCTTTAGTGAAAAACAAATCTGTTGACAGGTTAAACCTGGATGGGTTCACAATTGGAGCATCATATACAGTGAGGAAACTGCAGTAATGTCGCATCTTTATAATGTTTCCTCACATCAGCAAGATAAGTTATGTATTATCCCCTACGGCAGCATACTAATCAAAATGGAATCTCACAAGCCACAATAGATTTTTTTGGGGGGGGGGTCATAATTTATTTTAAAATCCAATTTTTGCTATTAACAAACCATTAACTACTACTTTTGCCTCAATAAACTCCTAATTTGCTGCTTATTAATAGTCAGTAAGGTAGTTGTTAAGTTTAGGTATTGGGTAGGAATAGGGATGTAGAATATGGTCATGCAGAATATGTGCTTTATAAGTACTAATAAACGGCCAATATGTTAATAATAGGCATGCTAATAAGCAACTAGTTAATAGTGAGAATTGGTCCCTATACTAAAGTGTTACCAATTTTTGTTTTAATAATCACTTATCTGCACCACACAAATGCTCTTTTCAGGTAACACTAACAGCTCAATGTTAGAATCCCTGTTACAGAGCACATATATATTTTGCAATTTGTGTGTGCTTATTTTTACTTATTTATTTTTTTAAATAAAGAACCCTTTTCACAGACAGTGATGACATTTAATATCATAAATCTCTAGTTTTTTTTTTTTTTTTAAATGTATGTCAATTATAGCACTATACTTTGTGTTATATTACTATGGTATTAAGTTTCAGAAAACTAGTTGTTGCTGTGACTAATAAATGGCTGAGGGAGTGGTGGCAAATTTAATATCTTTCTCTCTTTTGACTGCCCTGAATTACATCCACCATCCTTTGCTACAATATAGATACAGTTTTGTGTGAGAATTAGTAGTTTTATTCAGCGAAGATGCACTAAATTGATCACAATTGACAGTAAATATATTTATAATGTTACAAAAGACTTCTGCTGTTCTTCTAAACTTAAATCTATCAGAGGATCCTAAACAGTGTATCTCATGTGTTTCCACAAAAATATTAAGCAGCACACCTTTTTTTACCTTAGCAAGAGGAAATGTCTTTTGAGCAACAATTTATCATATTAGAAAAATTTCTGTAGGATCATGCGACACTAAAGACTGAAGTAATGGCTGCTGAAAATGTAGCTTTGCCATCACAGGAATGCATTTCAAATTTAAAACAACTGTTTTCTATTTTAATATATTTTAATTTGTAATAAGATTTCGTGATATTACTGTTTTCACTGTTTTTTGGATCAAATAAATGCAGCCTTTGTGAGCATAAACTTTAAAAAAATCTTACCGACTTCAAACTTTTGAACAGTAGTGTACCTTACAAGGCAGCTGTTTAGAAGAACAAATATTTGTTGACTAAAAATGATGTGTGTTTAGGCAGATCACCAAGAATTAGAATACAGCCACAGTGTCTTCACAGTATTTTTCACAAATACAAAGAATGTATGGACTGCTCTGAATGTTACTCTTCTTCCAAGTCAAACCACTTCAGTAATTTTCATTTGTCTGGTGCGCAGATCTCCGAGTTGAAGCAGAAAGTTCAGGAGTCTGAATCTCTCGTAAGCACTCTCCAACAGTCCTTCAGCCAGGCCAAGAGGAACACCCAGGAGCAGATGGTATGACCAAATACACACAATCCTACACAACAACATTCACTTGCTTTGCTCTCACTGAAAGTCATCAGGCATATGTTTTGTTTTGTTTTTCATTGAAAAACATTTAATGAAGAAACTGTTGGTTTAGATCTAGTCCTATTTTGAATTTCTTCTTCATGATTTGTACTAATGCATAAAAGTGTCTTTTGGCATTCAGTATTCATGCTTTCTGCACTTTCTTGAGGCACATCTGTTTCAAATCTGAAGTTGCACTATTAAAGTGATAAACTTGATGCTGTTGTGACATGATCCCCTAAATAAATCACCCTTGAAAGGTTTCTGTCAGTTAGTTATTACCTGAGGAATGCACGGTGAATCTCTCAGCGTCACTGATATTTTCATTGGCCGATTTCTTTAAAAACCCTCTTTTATAATGGATCATTTTCCACTTCACTTGGATGTATGCTTTAGAAAACCATTTATGGCTTCTAGTGGGTTTAGTAGGCTAAGTGGTGTGTGTGTGTGTGTAGGCTGTGCTGCTACAGTCCAGAGAGCAGGTGACTGAAGAGCTGAACAGACTGCAGAGAGATAATGAGAGTCTTCAGGGTAAACACAGACTTCACATGACACTGCAGCAGCAAGAGGACTTTCACATGCCCACCACTGTACAGGTACTACCTGTAAATGCATCTTCTGTTCAGTTCCACTGCTCTTCATCAGTCTGCTTTAACATTTGAACACACCCTGTTTGATTGGTCCCCTGTCTGTGGCAGCATAGTAAGAAGATATGTCAAATATTACAGTAATTCTGCAGACGAGGCTGTTATTTTACCACGGTTAAGGACTGTTGTTAGGCAAGTGAAGAAAAAAACGTATTGAAACTTAATGCCGTTTGAGGAAGGCGCTGTTGGCTGAACTGCATCAAGTGTGCAGCTATTTTTAATTTTTTGTCGGCGGGATGAGCAAAAGAAATTTTACCTATTATATAAACACTGGGTTCAAGCCAAAACTAAAAAAGCTAATAAAACTAATAAAAGCACAACAGTCAAGTATCACAAGTAAAAGTCACTTATTTTAGTCACTGTACATGTTGTAAAAGATACAAAATGACCCCGAGGAACACACAACACTTGCAAACATTTAAACAAACATTTAAACATTAAGTGTATATCTGTTCATAAAACATCACAGATTACAGCGTTCTACTTCTGTTCTACTACTCTGGATTTATAATACATAACCAGACACAGTTCAGAACTGTAACTTGTAGTTTTGTGTTCTAAACTTTTAGTTTTCACACTGTCACCGTTTGAACTAAATGAAAGTAATGAATAGCGTTAATATAAAAATGGTGCTGGTCCCTTTAAGAACGAGAGCTCTGTCAAGAGCGCTGTACTTCTTCATTACACAAGCAGACTAGCTAACGTTACCCCGAACTTTGCATGGCGTAGTTCACACGGGGATGGCGGAAAATGTGCATTGATACACCTTTATTTGGATAGGTGAACTGCCTTTGTAGTGTTAAGGGAAAGCACCTCCGCAGCGCGTGTTACCAAACTAGAGAAAGACAGTCTTTTCTGCTTGTTACAATAAATGGCTATTTTCTGCACTAAACAAGTGAATTTTGCCAAGATATTTTCAGAGATGATAGACAAGATGTTATAGAATAATAATTTAATGAAAATCCAATTTTGACAAAAAAAAAGGACATTCGATCTATTTTTTGAATTTCCTGAAAATGTCCCAGTGCGACATCCGATGGGTTGATTGCATCACAAATAGAAAAATTTATGATGAAATCTTAAATTATGAAAAAAGTTTATTTATTAAATCTTAGAAAATGATGGAAAAAAATGAGGGAAATTAACATTTCCAAGCTGCTTTGGATAAAATCGTCAGATAAATAAATGTAAAATAGAAAATAATGGGGGGAAAAAAGGAAAAAAAAACTATTGGAACATTATGAAGAAAAGTGAAATTAATAAAATCTTTAATGATTAAAAATCAGGAAAATGAATAATCTTAGAATATTACTAAAAATTCCAAAATATATCTTAGAACATTATGTAAAAAATAGTTTTTCTATTAGTGCAAACTATTTACATGACTTTTAAAAATACTTATTCCATAATAATAGTAATAGTTGTTGTTGTTGTTGTTGTTGTTGTTAATAATAATAATAATAATAATAATATTATTATAATTTTTTTTTTTTAATTTTATTATCCCATAATCACCTAAAATTAACTGTTGAAAATGTTAGAGAACAGCTGTATGCTCTTTACGATTGCCAAACTATGTAGCAATTTGTGCATTAATATAAAATTCAACTGACATACCGATATGTCACTGGCTATATATTAGGTATTTTACAACTGGGCTCATCCAATCAGATTATAGAATCTAAACTAATTGTATTTTAATATTATTTTGCCATCTAGGAACTTCAGAAGCTAGTGTTGCTGTACAGGGAAGACATTGTTTCTGCGCGCACAGCAGCAGAGCATTTGGAGGAGAAGCTGAAGGCTGAAATTCTGTTCTTGAAGGAGCAGATTCAGGCAGAGCAGTGTCTCAAAGAGAACCTGGAGGACACTCTACAGCTGGAGATAGAGGGCTGTAAAGAAGAGATTGGTGAGTGGATTGCAGATGTCAGATGATTTGGATAATCAAAGAAAGCTAACAGTTGGACGCTATGATGCTTTATACCAGGGTTCCTCAAATCTGGTCCTGGAGGGCCACTGCCCTGCAGAGTTTAGCTCAAACCCTGATCAAACACACTTACCTGTGATTTTTCTATGGATCCTGAAGACCTTGATAAGCTTGCTAAGGGGAGTTTAATTAGGGTTGGAGCTAAACTCTGCAGGGCATTGGCCCTCCAGGTTAAGATTTGATGAACAGCAGTATGAGCTGCACAATTCATTGAAAAAAATAATTGAAAAATGTCAATTTTTCATCCAATCACAGAGATCTATAGGTACACCGGTAACAATTAAGTTTTAAGCAAGTGATTCACTGATGCCTTTTTCAGTTCAAATATATTTACATAATAAAATAATGGGACTTTATTTTTTCTTCTTTTTAATGGGAACTTTATAATGATTAATTTTGTCAGTTCATTTGTAAAACATTTCATTCACTAGATGATTAAAAAAATCATGGTTATGTTATAATAAAGAAGCCTTTTCCGGTTGAATTTCAAGCCAAAGTAAGTACATTATGAAATGATTCCGTGATATAAGATTGTTCATACCGCCCACCCTTACCTTGAATGATCAAAAGCTGCTCTCAGCAGCACTGGATGTTTATGCTGGCTTACACTGAGGCTTTGAAATGTGAATCTTTAGCGGTTTGGAAAAATATAATCAAAACCAAAGCTGATAAAACTCATTGAAGGGCTTGTGAAACTCCTTCAATCAGAGGTATGCACACATTCATCTACTTATTTATCTACTTGCATTTCAATACTGTCTTTTTCTCCTCCACTTCTCCCTGCATTGGTGACTTGTGTTCAGACATCCTGGAAGGTATGAATCCCTGCCTGACTGTTTGTTTGTCTAGGTCGTGTCTGTCTATAGTGGCACCACCGATGCCATCCTAACACACCCTAAATCCATTAGCAATGTGTGTACAGAACCTGCTCTATCACATCCATATCACTGCGTGCTACTTCATTTAGTTGTGTACTACACTAATACTAATATATCTTCACATGATGTTGGTTTCAGCTCGGAGAAATTAAACTTGGAATGTGGTCGTGCTCCAATAAATGTGCATGACATAATAGAAATGTCACCTCACGCTTTTCTATGTGCATTTGAAATGTTGTCAGTGTTGTGGAAGCTACTTGCATCCTTAATAAAGGATAAAGTATTTGTTTAAAAAATATATATTACTGACAACAAACTGAACAGCAGTATTTTACATCAATTACTGTGATGTATATTGAAGTGAAACAGGTTGTCTAACAAGAAAGGAAACCTAAACAAACAAACAAACAAAAAACTATGGTAGGACATAAATGTATCCTTTAGGATAAGAACACTTCACTTATTTAAGAAATTTGTTTTCCCTGTTTCATTTCACTAACTTTTTAAATATTTTAAATATTTTAAATATTATTAATAATAGTAATGATAATTTACTCGAAATACAACTAGAAAAGCCCTAATTTATACAGTAATTAAGTCAAAGACATGGTGATGAATGACAGTATTTAACTAAATATTTCTCTGCAAAAATGCAACACAGCGACTTGCTGTGCTAGAGCCCTATGAAATCCGTTTTATTTTTTCCCAAATTCCATTTTAATTTTTCTAGACTATATTTTAATGGTTAAATTACATTTTATTAGTCAAAAAAGCCTGCCTAATTAATTGAAATCATTAACTTACAATATTAAACAGCAATTTATTAAAAGTTTAACAAAAATTAAGGCCCTATAAAGAATGTAATTTTTTTTTTTCTTCTTCTTAAATTGTTTTATTTTTACCAAATTCTGTTTTTCGTTAATTTTCTCGATTCCATTTTAATGGTTTCATTAAATTTAATAACCAAAAGCGTCTCTAATTAATTGATTTTATATTAAAAACAAATATTTTATTTCTTTTTTTTCAGAAATACTGTGTTGTGTATTTACATTTTTCTGCTAAATATATTCTGCTAAATTTTTATGGTAAATACTCCTTTAAAAATGATCTTTTAATAATAATTGTATTATTTGTAGTAGGACTATCATTTCAGTAAATAATATTTCTGTCACAGTTTCTTCAAGAAAATTACATTTTCATATTTTAATAGTATTTTTGCGGCTTAATATTCACAGACACTAGTCCATATCGTATTTAGATTTAAGTGTACCAACCTACTTTTGATGTATACATCCAAAATTTGGCAAATTCCATGACATTCCACTTTATATAGTAAATTCTGTTTTTATGACTGGATTCCACAATTCCTATGATTTCTGCAAAGACATGATTAACAAAGTTTTTTTTTGTTAATCGCACTGCTGAACAGAACTTAAGAGTGAGGGCGTTTTGGAGAGCGTGTTTGATTATTACCTCAACTCGTTCAGCTGGAAAGCTGCACAGATTTTTTTTAAGCTACACTGTAGGGCTTTGTTACTTGTTAAAGTAATTGAAATACTACACTGTTTTGAAACAGTACATCATCTGCTTATGCTACTGAAAATGTTGTATCAGCTACATATCTTTGTTAGTTAGTTCCCAGCACTGCTCAGAGGCACTGCTTGTAAGGGTTACACAGTGCAGAGTTATATACTTTAACATTCATAAAACACCCTCAACTATTTACTTGTAATTTTCAAGTCATGTTGAGTTCATTGTCAAGTCACAGTTTTTCAATTTTCATTCTGGCTCAGTCAGCAGCACTAACACACAGATCTCTGAGCGAATGATTCCTCTTGTTACTGAGGAGAACGCTTGCCTTGTTCTCATGCTCTTGTCATAGGAGAACTAGCCATGCATTGACTTTGTGCCTGACTAATGCAAAACACAGCAACAGCATGTGACCTTGCTTTTTTTTTGTCTTCCAACATATAGCATCTTTTTCCAGCTTGAAAACGGAACTGGAAAGAGTGAAGAGTGAGAAGGAACAGGTAGGGCAGAAGTTCAAGGCAGACTGCTGATTTTTATTATCTTTTGGATTGAATGTCACAAAACTGGTCAATTTGACTCTAAAATCCAAAGGCTAAAAGAAAATTAAGCCTTTATTTATTGTTGTTTTTTTTTTTTTTTTTTTTTTTTTTGCATTTTTCTCAATGTATTAAATACACTACCAGTCAAAAGTTTTTGAACCGTATGATTTTTAAAGTTTTTTTTTAAAGAAGTCTCTTCTGCTCACCAAGCCTGCATTTGTTTGATCCAAAGTACAGCAAAAACAGTGACACTTTGAAATATTTTTACTATTTAAATACCTGTTTTGTATTTGAATATATTTTAAAATGTAATTTATTCCTGTGATCAAAGCTAAATTTTCAGCATCATCATTCCAGTCTTCATTGTCGCATGATCCATCAGAAATCATTCTAATATGCTGATTTGCTGTTCAAGAATTTTTTTATTATTATTATTATTATTATTATCAATATTTAAAACAGTTGAGTACTTTTTTTTTTTTTTTACTTTTTTTTTTATTTTATTATTTTTTTTTTTCAGGATTCTTTGAATAGAAAGATCCAAAGAATCAGCATTTATCTGAAATAGCTTTTGTAACATTATACACTATACCATTCAAAAGCTTGGAGTCAGTATACTAATTTTTTTTTTTCATCAAAAGTGATGATAAAGACATTTATAATGTTACAAAAGATTTTTATTTCAGATAAATGCTGTTCTTCTGAACTTTCTATTCATCAAAGAAACCTGAAAACTTCTACTCAGCTGTTTTCAACAACAATAATAATAATAATAATAATAATTGGTTTTTTTGAGCAGCAAATCAGCATATTACAATGATTTCTGAAGGATCGTGTGACACTGAAGACTGGAGTAATGATGCAAAAAATTCAGCTTTGAAATCACAGGAATAAATTACATTATAAAATATATTCAAATAGAAAACAGTTATTTTAAATAGTAAAAATATTTCAAAAAATATTTTGGATCAAATAAATGCTGGCTTGGTGAGCAGAAGAGACTTCTGTTATAAACATTAAAAATCGTACTGTTCAAAAACGTGTGACTGGTAGTGTAATAATCATTAATATTTACATTGCATGGTATTTAGGAATAATATTAGTATTTTTCTCTCAATACTATTACTAGTAGTAGTAATGAGTATTTTTCCTACAGTATTTTTGATCATTATCATCATCGTGGTTTTGTTGTTGTCTGTACTTGTTGATCAATCTGTTGATTTTTACAACAGCTGGAGAGCAGCTTGGCAGAGAAGAGCCAGATGCTGGAGAGCGTCCAGGGCCTGAAGAACAGTCTGGAGGAACGGTTAAAAGATGCCCTCGGCAGCAAGGTCTGAACCCCCATGTGATCACTGCGCTCTGCTTTCACACTAGACTTCTGCTTGCTGATCTTTGAGTTATGTTTCTCATAAAAACTCATTGCGAAGGTCATAGTCTACTCTGTGCTTCCTGTGCATGTGATGGATCATTTGATAAGATAAGCAGAATTCTCAGAAAGTCCATACAAACAGCAGTATTGGATCTGCATCAAACAAAAGATTGAATGTTTGTTTTAATTATTATAATCATATATTAGAAAGTAAACTGAAACCCTAATTTAAAAAAAAAGTGTGTGTGTGTTGTAGAGTGCTTTGGAGACTCAGGTGTTTGAAGAGAAGGACAAGGCGCAGAGACTTCAGACAGAGCTGGATGTCAGCGAGCAGGTCCAGAGAGATTTCGTCAAGCTGTCCCAGACCCTTCAGGTAAACACATTTCACTAGTAGAACATGAAGGACTGCTTGAGGCACAACTCAGCATGTCAAGACTGTTCTGGGAGATGATAGTAGCTTTTCTTTTCTTCTCCTAGTGGGTTATTCAGTCACATGAATTTTTTTGATGCATATCTAGGAATTTCTTCAGTAGATGTGTTTCCTTGATAGTTTGTGCTGTTTGTCTTACTAAATAAAAAAATGTTTCCACCTCAAGTGAGTGTATGTTTTAATGACTAGGAGTGTCAATGTAATATTACTTCAAACATGAATTAATAAATTAATTGATATTTTAATTTAAATTATTTTTTTTATCTATTTATTTGTCTTAGTTTAGTTTATTTTGTTACATTTAACTGCACTGTTAAACATGAAGTTTTTGTAATTCTTTTATTCGGCATGGATGCATTCACTTGATCAAAAATGGCAGTACAAACAATACTATAATATTTTGTAATGTTACGAAAGATTTCTATTTTATACAATGTTCTTTTGTACAAACTGTTTTAGTGCCACGTTAAAAAAAAATCAAAAATTATAAGATTAAAGTCAAAACATTTTGAGAATAAAATAGAAATATTACGAATAAGTAGAAATATTTCGAGAATAAAGTCAAAATTGCGAGAATAAAGTAGAAATATTTTGAGAATACAGTTGAAATATTATGAGAATACAGTCTAAATATTTTGAGAATAAAGTCTAAATATTTTGAGAATAAAGTCTAAATATTTTGAGAATAAAGTCTAAATTGCGAGAATAAAGCAGAAATATTTAGAAAATAAAGTCAAAATGGCAAGAATAAAGTCAAAATTAAGAGAATTAAGTTTTAGCAATTACGAGATTAAAGTTATAATATTTTGAGAGTATAGTCTATATTGCGCGTGCAAATGACCCGGATTGGGAGCACTGGGAGAAATTGCTTTCAAATTCTGTCAGTTTTATGGTGTAATACAAACAATTTGTCTTACAATAATGTGTTTTTCACACTCTCTAATGTGGCGTGAAAGATCTCTGTATTCGCCTCATTTTAAGCGGCATGTGAGTCAATCATCTTTCCGATTACAATGAGACATTTGTTTCATTAAATTATTCATTAAATATTTTTTTCCCATGCCTTCTGATGTTCCTTCACGTTTATATCATGCTATAAACTTGAAATAAAGAGGAAAAACACATCTATAATTTGTATTTCGTTATAAAACTGACAATTTGAAAGCTGAGCTTTGTTATATTAAAAGCAACAAAGCACAAAATTAATGATTACTGGCTGGCTGGTGTGCTACAAATCATGAATGAAAGACGTTAAATATTATTTTCAATCATTTACTGTATTATACCGTGAATAAAAACAGCTTGTGAATAGTCACTTAACGTTATATATCTCAGAAAAGACAACAATATAACTTAAGTTGGAGCCCACTTCAATCTTTGTTTTATTGTTGTTTTTAATTTAATCTATGTGAGGAATGAAAGGTTGGACACCACAGACGTTTTTGCGAAGTAGCTGGTGGAATTGTCACAAAGAAAACGGTATAATTTAATGAAACGTTTCGAAAAGACGATTGATTCTCATGAATACCGCGATCTGTCATGCCACGTTAAAGACCACGAAAAACACATTATTGTAAGACATTGTATTTTGCTATAAAACTAACAGATTTTGAAAGCTGAGACTTTTATTATTAATTAAAAGTACCAAAAGTACAAAGCATATTGCTATTATTGGGTGGCTGGTGCACTACAAATAATGAATTCGGTCGAAGACCTGAAATATTATTTCCAAGCATACCGTCCCTGCGAGTATGATTTCTGTTAATAATCCCACATATATTCAAATCAATTCTGGTGGCCTGGCAACTTCTTCCTTTTTTTTGCTACGTTTTAATTTTGACTTTATTCTCAAAATGTATTGACTTTATTCTCAAAACATTTCAACTTTATTCTCATAATTTCGACTTTTATTCTCAATGTTTTGACTTTATTCTCGTATTTTTGACTTTATTCTCAAAATATTATGACTTTAATCTTTTTATTTTTTAACGTGGAGCTAAAATGCCATCACACTTTTGAACTTTGTTCATCATAGAATTAAAAAAAAACGCATCACTGATTCCACAGAAATATTAAGCAGCACAACTATTTTCAAAATCAATAAATGTTTCTTGAGCACCAATTGAGCATATTAGAATGATTTCTGAAGGCTCATGTGACACTGAAGACTTAAGTAATGGTACTGAAAATTCAGCTTTACCATTACAGGATTAACTTATGTTTTAAAATATATTAAAATAGAAAACAGTTGTTTGTAAATTGTAATAATATTTCACAATATTACGGCTTTACTGTAGTTTTATCATTTAAATGCAGCATTTTTTAACAAAACATTTTAAGAAGTTAAAGTTTTATTAATTTATTCATTCAAATATAAAAATGTTTATTTATTTTTAAGACACTCGTAGTCCTCCATTTATTAAAAAAAAAATGTGGATGAACATGCAGTTGTTTTTGGGATCATTGTAGTTTGTTACACACACACGTGCAGCTGGAGATACAATGTTCTTGTTCTTCTCCCTACAGGTGCAAATGGAGCGCATCCGGCAAGCGGACTCATTAGAGCGGATCCGTGCCATCCTCAACGACACCAACCTAACAGACATCAGCCAGCTTCCTGAGACATGATGTCACTTCCTCCTTATGACTCCATTGTGCACATAAACACACACTCAACCTGTACCCCAGATCTTTGGCCCGACTCCATCAAGATTAACCGAATTGAGCGAGGAAGACTTGACGTGCAGGTCTTAATGAACACTACTGATTCCTACTACTGCTATCCAGTTCGTTCATGCGTTTGCAAGAGCACGAAAAGACTCCGTCTCAATTTGACTGAAGGGTTTGTCCCTTATACTGCAGTCTCCAAAACCGGATCCCGGAAAGAGATCTGCCAATCTTTCAACGAACGCTGCTTTTGTTCCTCGTTCTGTTCAGGAAATGAGAAAATGGGTCCGTGAGGATCAACTAATGTGACTGTCCCATTCCCAAAGTTCCCGTCTCTTCCGCCTTTCTTCTCTTCCTTCCTCATCTTTCCATCTGCTAAGCTAGCAGCGGTGACCTATGAAGGAAACGGACATTTCTGAAGTGTTTTGTACATACTTGTATACAGATCATTTGTGTATATTGCGTTAGTTAAGTTAATACACAAGACTGTGATTCCCTTCTTGACCTGCCTCCTACATTTTCACGACACTGTGTTTCTTCTCGTCCACCAATCATTTCACTGGGATGTAATTACTAGCTGCATCATATCGCTTTTCGTCAACATCCGTATTCCACAAAGTCCATGTTTTTTTTCCACTTCCTGGCAATTTAACAAAATTGGTAACCTTTGATTGAAGTTACTGCGACTTTTGTTAGAACTGACTGTTTTTGCGTATTTTTCTGTTTTTTTTCTTTCGGAAGGATATTGCAAACACATCTGATGATTTTTACACTTAACTTCTGGGCTGATTTTGATATTCGCTTGATTTGTGTCACATATATGGCAACAGCACTTACACTGACCGTTTTAAAAGGTGTTTTATCCACCATTCTCCTGTGAGTATATTAATGAAAGCACACTATGTTTATGATTTGCAGTCATTGGGATGTCCTGTGGACTAAGGGGCATCTTGTGTACCGTGTTAAAGGGTATAATAATCTATGTCTGTCTTATGTGTGGATTCACAAAACCAAAGTTGATCATGTTGACCTTAAATTCTCAAAGCAGCATAGTTGGATCATTTAAATCATACGGAGAAGATGAAAACATGGGAAGGGCTAATGGTTTTAAATCATTTTCTGGCTCTTGTTTACTTTAAATAACTGATGCTGGGTGATGTAACTCAACTACAGGAAACAAGTGTTTGATTTATATTCAGTTGTCTAAATGCAAAAATTCAGTTTCTTTTTTACAAGACCAAAAGTGGCATGTGATTTTTTTTTTTTTTGGCATGGTCTTTGTAAAATAAAATAAAAAATATGTTTTGAGTTTTCAGGCTGTAGAGTTAACTTAAAAGTCTTGATAAAAATGCCTGTGGCTTGAGAATGAAAATTGGCTGAAAATTTGAAAAAACAACAAAATGGATCGTTAAAGCCCTTTACCTGCATGTTGAACATTGTGTCTGCTAATTTTGTAATTGAAAGGGAGACAGTTGTCAATTCAGTCAAAATATTCCATGTCTTAAAATGCGTGGCTTTTACATCGATAAATACAATGAAGTTTCCTTAGCAAAACCACTATCAACTACATCTGAGTACACAAAACTTTAACAACGCTACTATAGTACGACCAGTGCTGCTGTTGTGATCTGATGATGATGATGATGAAGCTCTGTTGTGTGAATATGTGCATTATATTAAGACCATGTGTGTTGTGGTGTTGTTGATTTTCATTATCTGTAAGTTGCACTTCATAACGCTCATGCGTCCCGTGCCGTCTTCACATTGCAAGCACACGTAAGCTTCATGTAATTGCTACTTCAATGGCTTCATGTTTCACTAGAGCAACAGAAGCGTTTCACTTCAGTGTAGTCTTGACGTCAGAATATTTTAGGAACTACATTTTTCATTAGCAGACACTGTTTGAACTCTAATAACTGATGTGGGGCAAGGAGACTACCGTTTTTAATGACTATGTTTTAAAAAGCCTTTTCTTCTGTCAGTATAATTTATAATTCATGACAGTCATTTCTACTGGGTTTGTGAAGAGTGGTAGTTCAGATACAGTCACAGTAACAACAGTTATATTTCTGTTCTTTGCATGCTGTGTTGCAAATACAGAAGCCCTTGCAGATTTATATACTGTACTATGTACATATCCCTGTATATATCTCTATAATAAAACAAATTGAAACGTAAGTATGATGTGGATTTGTAGTCGGTAGCTGATCCATTTGTTTTTCACCCCACTTGGGGATCACATAAATGTTTAAGACCTGTGGTTATATACATTTCGATGTTTACATTTTAATAACACAGTGTAATTTCTGCCACATTAGAAATATGAGTCATGCTTAGGTAATCATAATTATGCCAAAGTTAAAATAGTGGCAAATCTAAATTCTGGGAAAAACGTTAAAATAATAAAGTCAAAATTATGAAAATGTCAGTTGACATTGTCAAAATACTGTCACAATTACAAGAAAAAGGTTAAATTGGCAAAAGCTGAAATTGAGATAAAAGTTTAAAGTATAAAATAGTGACAAGTCAAAAATAAAAGTCAATTATGAGATAGTCTAAATTGAGAGATGATTGACTTTGACAGTTGAAATTGAAGAGTCAATTATGACAAAAAAAAAAAGACTAATAATTGATCAAGTGACTTTTTATCTCATGACGACTCTCATTTGACAATCCTGAGTCATAACTGAGATGTTGAAATTGAAAAAAGTTCAATTAGGTCACAATTATGAGATGAGACAAAATTGCGGAAAAAATCCAAATTATAAAAGTCTTTTTGAAAATTATGACGTCAAATATATCACAATTACACAACTGAGTCAAAATTATGATAAAAAGTCACTTATAAGGGTCAGAATTTATGACAGTCAATTATAACAAGAAATTGACTATGTTATGATGACTGTATGTGAATTTCATAATTTCTACTTTTTGTAATCATAATTCATTTAGCAAAGCATGATTTTTTCGTGATGTGGTAGACATGGGCTTCCAGTGCCTTGCCTACAGTGGCCCAGTAGCGCACAACACAACAAAATTAGCACAACACAACGGAAACAAGCCGCAACACAACTAAATTAGCACAACACAATGGAAACAAGTCACAACACAACGTAAACAAGCCACAACACAACAGAAACAAGCCACAATACAACGAAATTAACACAACACACTGGAAACAAGCCACAACACAACAGAAACAAGCCACAAGACAATGAAATTAACACAACACAACGGAAACAAGCCACAGCACAGCGAAATTATTCCTATGCGTTGTGTTGTGATTTCATTGTGTTGTGCACTACTGGGCCACCGTACTTGCCCCATAGACTTATACTGTAAACTTAATTACTTGTAAAGGCAAAATATTGGCTGCAGAAGCAGTCAAGATTAACTTTGGTAGTAAACAACAGATACTGTTGATCGAGCACATCGTCTATTGAACCCGGGACATTCCTTCCCTCCACTACAGTAAATGTCCAAGCTCCTTGTTCTTGACATGATCTTTTCCCTCGTCACATTCTGCCTTGTGATTAGAGGAGGGAAGGAAAAGAGGGAGAAGTCTTCACATTCAGCATGACCTCTTCAGATAAGCCATTGTCTCAGTTCAGGAAATAACGCCAATGCCCAACACTGCTGTCTCACAGCTGATAAACTCTTACAGCAACATACACAGGAAAGACTCACTTCAAAGTACAAAACTCTTTATTGTCAAGGAGATGTGTACATGTACATACCACTTATTAAAAAAAAGTTTATACAAAAATCACAGCCATTTCTTTCTTAAAGACCTTCTGAATATGAGAGGTTTGGGTCAAATACTATCCTTTAAAGAAGCTCTATAAAGTCTATGGAGATGCTATTTGGTTCTTTTGTAGTTTCAAAAAATGGTCATCTATTGGCCTTTATTGATTGCTGATGGTCAGAAACTGAAATGGTTCTTGATGTCCTTGATCTGCTTCATCATGCCAGCGATGTGCTCTCCCCTGCAGGACAGAAGAAAGCTGTTCAGGATCACTGGACTAGCACAACAGTTATATATGTTCATCCTTTGATTAATGCAAATCGAAACAAATGTAAGACCTCCCCTCCAGTATCATAAGACATTTGGACATTTGAACATTTTACTTAGAGCTGATTCTTATTTGACTATAATTAATATAATTAAAAATATACAAATAATATATATGCTTTATATACAAAATATAGATTTTATACATTACAATAAGGTTTTTTTCAGCGTTGCAGTAACAAGGTTAAGATTTGCACATGGAAATGGGAAGGTTTTTTGTGCAACAGTAACAGGGATTTGTTGATTTTTTTTCCGTTACAAGGATGAGTCTTTTGCCTAACAGTAACAGGGATTTGGTTTTTTGTGTAACAGCAACAAGGATGAGTCTTTTGCTTAATAGTAACAGGGATTTGGGGTTTTTTTGTGTAACAGCAATAAGGATGAGTCTTTTGCGTATCAGTAACAGGGATTTGTTTTTTGTGTAACAGCAACAAGCATGAGTCTTTTGCTTAACAGTAACAGGTATTTGCTTTTTTTGCATAACAGCATCAAGCATTAGTCTTTGTGTAACAGTAGCGAATTTGTTTTTTTTGCTTAACAGCAACAAAGATGAATCTGTTGTGTAACCGTAACTTGTTTTTATGTGTAACAGCAATAAGGATGAGTCTTTTGCGTATCAGTAACAGGGATTTGTTTTTTTTGTGTAACAGCAATAAGGATAAGTCTTTTATGATTTTTTTGGCATAACAGCAACAAGGATTAGTCTATGTATAACAGTAACAGGGTATTTTTGTGTAACAGTAACAGGAATGAGTCTTTTATGTAACAGCAACAGGGATTTGTTTTTTGGCCTAACAGTAACGGGTGACCTTTGTTGTGCAACAGAAATGGAGTAGTTTTTTCATAACAGTAACAGGGATTCGACTTTTTTTGTGTAACAGTAACAAGGACTCGTTTTTTGTGTAACAGTAATACATCTGTTTTCTTGCATAATTAGGGATTGGATTTCTGCATGATACAATAATAGAGTTTTCTGCACATTATGGTAACATGAATGAGGTTTCTCTGCATTACAGTAACAGGTATGAGGTGTGTGTGTTTTTTTTTAATAACAGTAACAGGAAATTTTTTTTTTGCATTACAGTAACTGAGATGAGTCTTGTAGAACACTGTCATGGCTTTAAAAATACAATTTGTCATTTCTATTTTCTATCATCTATATCTGTCATTTCTTTTTATTCACCTACAGTATATGACCTACAGAATAAGAGATGGTCACGGACCAACAACAGACCTCTGCAAATCATCTTTCAATACGCACTTTACAGTATGAATGGTGCTAGCATTGATATTTGGTGCTTTGTGTACGTATGAAGTAAAATCAGGTGGTAACTCTCTGTACATACTGTTCTTTCAGCACTCCCTGGACACACTTCCTCTGGTGGGCGTTGAGTGTGAGACTGGAACGAGCCGGAGATGCTCCTGTATTCATCTGCTTCTTCTGATATTCCTTCTTCATGTTCACCTGACAACATATTACAGCACACAATGACACTGGGGAAATGACATACATCCGCTCGAGGAACGCTGCCAAAACAAACTTGGTTTTAACTAGGATACATGGTGAAGCAGCGTAAATACCAGACTAACAACCGCATTAAACAGACCTGTTTAATGCCGTTGTCAAGGTGACGGAGCTGATCATGGATGGTTTGCAGTTCCTTCTTCATGTCTTTCTCACTGTCTGAGAGCACAGGAAGTTGACTCCGCAGACTTCCCAAAACCTGTTTTACTCTACACACACACATACATACATACACTCAAGTGGTTGCAGCTTAGTTACAATAAATATAATAAGGAAGTTCTGAGTTCAGAAAAACATGCCTATTTCAGCATTTTTTCTATTTAACTAAATTCAAAGAAAGGTGAACCTGTTCATGATGGCTTCCTGACGATACTTGGCATCTTCATATTTATCAGCCAGCCGCTCTGCAGCCTCTCTCAGGCTTTTTCTACAACACACCATCACATTTACCATCTTTAGCACAGGCGCATACCGCCGTAAACCACAGCATTAATGACTCTGTGCTGAGCCCACTCATATATTTCCAATGTCTACCACACTCAATAATAACTTGAGGTTTTGTATTACTCGTACATTTCTATTTGTGGTACTCGTACATTTAGTTCTTCTCAGTGAACTGAGCTAAATGTGTTTCTGTATGTGTAGTTGTGATTAGTGCTTTTCAGGCAGTGCTGTGGTCACCTCTCCTCTCTACAAAGAACTAGATCTTCCAGCTGCTTATTCTTCTGGCCTGTCAGGAGCTTTACTCTGAAAAAATAAATTATCACAGATAAATTATCACAGTATTTACATGGACTGCAACAATTTTATACTACTAAAGAATACATTTTGAATAGACTGTTTAGGTAGTTTTATACTCTACTGAGCATATTTCTATTTCAGATTTAAATCAGAGCATGCAGTGCTATAACTGGAAAACAGTATTGCATTGGTGGTATGCAGTATTGCATACCATGGTACAAATGGAAATACTACAGTAGTTTTATATATTACAGTTCAAATGTTTGGGTCAGTGAGATTGATTTATTGATTGATTGACTGATTGTAAGAAGTCTTTTATGCTCACTAAGGCTGCATTTATTAGATCACAAATTATTTAAAAACTGTATAAACTGTAAATGTAAAAAAAAAAAAAAAGTAAAAAAAAAAAGGCTAAAAAATAATATAATATACAAAATATATAAAATATTTAATATACAGCATCACATGATCCTTCAGAGATTATTCTGATATGCTTATTTGGTGCTCAAGAAACATTTATTATTACCTCAGCTGAAAGTTGTGTTGTGCTGCTTAATATTTTTGTGATTTTTTTCAGGATTCTTTGATGAATTTAAAAAAAAAAAAGTTTAAAATACAGCATTTATTTGAAACAGAAATCTTTTGTAACATTGTAAAAGTTTTGACTGTCACTTTTGAAAAATCTAAAGCATCCTTGCTAAATAAAAGTATTAATTTTAAAATAAATGAATCTGGCTAACCCTAAACTTCTATTGTAAATTTTATTTAATTGTACATTATACATGCTTTACATTTCTAAATTTCTCTTCTCCTTTTCTTGGTACTATGTGTTCTTTTCCAAGAGATGGCATTTGCAAAGTGATATTTGATATCTGAATAATGCAAAGATCTGCTGTTTCTGCTCAAAAGGTGTAAAACCACAGCCCCATTTTTATTTTTTATCTGATCTTATCGATTGCCTATTGTCATTTCAATGTGACCTCGCTTTGACTTCAAGTTGATTCAGGGGGAGGAAAAAATATTTGGCAAACGTATGTAGCGACAAAATGGATAAATTCATTTGACGTCTGTCAATCAGACATAATGTTGTAAGACGACGTAAGTCTCCTATATATATATATATATATATATATATATATATATATATATATATATATATATATATATATATATACACACACATATATACACATATATATATACACAAATACATATACACACACACATACATATATATATATATATATATATATACACACACACACACACACACACATATACACACCCACATACATATATATATATATATCTATATCTATCTATCTATCTATCTAATATATATATTCAGTTTGCATTGAGAAGTTGCACTTGCACGTCGTTGTTCATGCTGCAGTTTATCAGAAGAAAGGGTCTGATTCAGTCTGAACTGAATTTTAAATTAACACAATACTGCATGGTATCGTGATACTTCAGCTGGTATAGGATCTTAAGACATTTTTATGGTGTGTGTGTGTGTGTGTATATATATATATATATATATATATATATATATATATATATATATATATATATATATAAGGCCTTTGTTTTCTTTTGACTTCTGAAGATAATTATACTAGATTAGATTTAGATTACTCTCTCAGACATTTTAGCAGAATATACTCAGTTTACCACCATTACCATTTGCATCAATGTGCATTACCATTTGCATCAATGTCACAATGAAAATATCCTTATAATTCTAAAAAATACTTTAGAATTTAAAATTTAAATTCTAATATTTAAATATATTTAAAATGTATAAAATTTATATATTTATTATAATATTTAAAATTTTGAAAAATAAACCTTTTTTTTGTAAAAGTCTTTTACTCTCACTTTTGATCAATTTAATGCACCTTTGTTAAATAATAAAAAAAATAAATAAATAAATAAAAAACTTAAAGGGGTCCTACTATGCTCTTTTACAAAGTCTTGATTTTGTTTTGGGGTGTACTAGAACATGCTCTCACGCTTGGTGGTTCGAAAATCATATTATTTTTCACATAATTTACATTATTACAATACTTTTCTCCCCAGCCTGACACAAACGGCTCGATTAGTTCCGGGATTGATGAAGGGCTACCTTCCGAAAAACGAAGTGTGTTTTGATTGGTTAGCTGTCCCAGTGCGTGGTGATTGGTGAACAGCTTAGACGGCGTTTCAGTACTGCCCCGCCCCTTGCCAAAGCAGCAAGTTCGTCAATATTGCCATATCAATTCAGACCCCGAGAATGTTGAACAAGAGGATCGCGCAGAACCTTTGCACGCATGGATATTGCAAGACATATTAAAGTGGTAACGTTATTGTTTTTTTTGGCTAAATCACGTTTTAGATAGGATATCAACAACAGCTTAAAAATAACTGCATTTACTATGTAGAGATAAGTGCAACGGTAATATGTATTATGTTTATTGTTCTTTAATTCTAACATTATAACATGAATTGCAGTGAAACTGTTATACAGCTGAATTTACTTATACCATAGTCCCACAGACTTACAGTATTTGTGGCAGCATATATATGCAAATTAATTCTCTGTTGGAGTGGTAGAGAGCGAGGTTTCCCCGGTAACGCTGTACACAAAGCAGAGCTCTGCTCACAAATGCTGCTTTATCAGACATTACATGCAAGATGAAATGAAAATGACATCCAAAATTTTCTGAAGACAGTCGGTTTCCTTCAGAAATACAGTGATATAAAAACACCCGCACCGGGTTTTGATTTTGAAACGTGCAGTGCTCAACCAAGCGTTCTCCCCACCTGCCAACCATTCAAATTTCCGTAGGCGGGATTTATTTTAATGATATTCTAATGGGCCACTTTGTGATATCACAAATACAGGAAAACAACTTTGTAGTCCAAACGAGCCGTTCGTTGTAGTTCTTGAAAAGGGATTTTTAAAAAAACGAAATATCTCCCTTTGGAGTGGACTTTGAGATTTGTAACTTTGTAGATCTTTTTATGCCCAAACATACACACTACACACTGACTAAAATTCAAAAAGTGAAAAAGCATAATAGGACCCCTTTAAAACACACTGACACCTACACTTTTGAATGGTACCACAATTATTAAAATATTTTTTTTTAAAAATCAGCTGTTAACAAAATGAACCTAAAACTATTTTATCTTGTACCTTCTCTGCATTTCTTCATGCGCCAGGCCCAGTTTGAGGATGTACTCCTCTCTGAACACCTGTGTGGCTCTGCTCAACAGCTGCAGACATTCTGGAGGAGGAGGAGACGAGTCCTTATCACCTGCCCTAAAACACACACACACACACAAATGTGATCTCAACGACAGCTTCAATAATGTACAGAAACCATTCATTCAGAAAGCGACATATTAGTTTAATATAACCAATGTAATATAATGCAAAAACAAAACAAAACCATGTTAAAGTGCATAAGCTCCATTATGGAAAATTGGAAAATGTAGTTGGTTTGTTGCTGGTTCAAGATGGTCTACCAGCACTAATGGGTTAGAGCAGGATGATCTAGCAGGCCAAAACCAGATCTTCCAGCTGATAGTCCAGGTGATTAATCATTTAATCTTAAATTGATTTTAGCTGTTTTTTAAAAACTTAATATAAGCAGTCACATTTTACCTCAGCATTAATGGATTGGTTGAGCTGCGGGCCAGGATGTTGCGAACATGCTGTTCAAAGGAGTCTTCAGCCAATCCACGCAGAGGAGAGCTTCCTGACCCCGCCCCCGGATGAGAGCAGAGCAATGGAGGGGATGGAGGACGAATAGAGCTTCTACATGGATATTTAAAAAGAAAATCTCATATAATCTGATAAAATCATAAAAAGCACATAGCAAGTAATTTACTTTCAACTACAATCTAACACAGGGATTCCCAAACTTTCTTGTCAGCCAAACCCCTAAAATATATAAACCCTGTAAAATATTTACTTAAAGTAACCTCTGAGCTGTTAAGTTAATATTTCAATGATTTAACAACACATGTGCATGTTCTCTGATGTTGGTAATAATACTACTACTAGTAATTGTTATGTTTTAACACTAATTATAAAAAATAAAGACAAAAACAATGGTGATAGCAATTAAATAATTTTTTCATTACATTTTTTTTTTAAAAAGATCTGATAATTATAATTAAATACAATGTTATCACAGAGAGTTGATAATCACACCAAGCTATATTACGATTATCATTCACCCTATTTATTTATTTTAATTTTTACATTCGATACAATTCATTATTAGCTTTCTGTCAACTCACAGAAAACCGTTTGGGAAACCCTGACCTAAAAAATAGGGAAAGAGCCAGAGTGTGCTTGTCACATACAGCAGAGGGAGCAGGAGACACTCGTAGGTACTCGTGATGCAGATCATGGTGGCTCCCAGGGACAGGTCTGACACTATCCAAAACCCACGAACAGGAGCCGGCAAACTGAGAGAGAGAGAGAGATAAGACGAGAGGGGAATTTAAATAAGCACCAGTAATCTACAGCGCTTACTCATCGTCCCTTAAGGTTTGCTTAAACATCTGCAAATTGGGCTTTTGTTTCACAAGAGATCTGGGTTTTAGCTTAACCGTCGCTTCTGGTGCCACGGTACTGAAATGTTCATTTCCTGTGAGTGTTCTTCTACCTATTAGCAAGAGGTCTGGTGCACAGAATGTGCTCCACTATGCAGCGCTGTTCTGCCGCCAACTCCTGCAGACTGTCTTTATCCTCCTCATCTGCACATGAAACACACAATACCAAAATGCATATGGAGTTCTTCAAACACTGTAACTGCAAATATTTAAACGTCGCTGCAAGTAATGAATGTACTCACCAGATTCCAGAAACCTGTGTAGTTTTTTGAACCATGTGAGTCCTACACTGTGTACACCAGCCTCATGGGTGCAGTGGTATCTGTGCTGACAAAGAGGGTCTGAAACAGAGGGTTTTTAACAAATTAATACTCAGCAAGGACAAGTTAAATTAATCCAAATTGATAATAATGACATTTAGAATATTACAAAACATTACATCAAATAATTGTTCTTTTGAACTGTCTATTCAACACAGAATTCTAAAAAAATATTCCACAAAAATATTAGGCGGCACAACTGATTTTAACACTGATAACAACAAGAAATGTTTCCTGAGCAGTAAGTCAGCACATTAGAATGATTTCTGAAGGATCATGTGACACTAAAGTCTGCAGTAATGGCTGCTGAAAATTCAGCTTCGCCATCACAGAAATAAATTACATTTTAAGATCCATATAAAACAGAAAACAGTTATTTTAAACTGTAATAATTTTACACCACTGTTCGAAATCAGTAGCACTACTCTTGAAAAAAAATTCAATAAATAATGCTTCTTTTCACAAAGGTAATAAGTGGTTAAAACACATTTTTTTAAACAGGCCTTCTTAATATTTTAAATGTATTTTTTTTATCCGTAATGCCTTCACTCTAGTCTACTAAAAACTTGTTACATAATCCTAAAGAAGATTGAAAATTGAATGTGCTGATCTGATGTGAGAAACCTTTCTTGAAATGAAGAAACATTGAATGTCATGACATGAAATAGTCATCTGTAACTTTACAAATGTCTGTACCGTTACTGATAATCAATTTAATGCATCTCTGGAGAATAACAGTATGTATTAGTAGTTTCTTTCAAAAACACTTCATAATGATTCTAAAATTTTGATTTTTTTCCAAGTATGCCAAAAGTTCCTGAAACTGTATACTGTTTCCAGCGGATTTTAATATGCTGGCCGACTATTACGAATGACATCTCGCAGAACAGGAGTTCTTTCAAATATTTTTAGCATTCACAGGAAACGTGGGGCCAAATCTGCCAACAGCCAAATAGGATTTCGCTAAACACTAATGCTTACTTGCAAACCCAGACAGTACGCAAAGAGGTTTTTGGTATCAAAACGTAATTTTCTGACATACTACTACATCCCCAAAAGCAATCTGATTCTCATCACCAGCTAATTACGTATCATTACAGTGTAACGTAAGTTTTTAAATTAGGATGTAGCCTCTGTGTGTGGTAAGTGCTTGTCTGACTTCCTGACCTCGGTGCAATCTGATTGGACAGGTGAAATCGGACTCTGTAATCTCCTCCTCCTCCCCAGCAGCCAGTTTAAGCGTCAGTTCCAGCTCCACACACTCAAACACATAAAGCGAAGGCACAGTCTCTGAGCCTCTGGACCATCTCTCTACAGCCTGAACACACACAGAAACACAGGGGCTCAGTAACTCTCACACTGGACGAGCTACATTTGATGATTTGAAAGATGGATTGACTGAATTCTGTCTGTCTTACTCCGCCATCCTCCTCTTCCTCTGCTTCCAGCACCACACAGTGGTAAAGCATTCCTGATTCAGTGGCAATAACCAGGATGTTTGGCACACAAGGCAGGCAGAGCACAGCACACGCATCATAGCCGTAATTATCCTCTGCTGCGGGGTACATGGGTAATGGGCCCATCGGCTTCCCTAAATTACTGACACTTAGAGAAAGAATGAAGATAAATGGAGCAGATATCTCACAGGCTTCACATTAAGAAATCATTAATTGTGAACTAAAAAAGATAAGAAAAACATCTCTTTGAATCCACAACATATATGTGCAGAAACCTTTCAAAAATAAAATAAAAAATAATTGTTAACATAAGGAAAAATATTCATTATACACTTATATACCTTACACATATACATTACACATTTTACTCCACATCTCATTACTGTAATGTGCCCAGACATTTGACTAGTTTTTAATTGTTATTACTCTCAAACACAGGTGTGCACTAAATTTCACCTCAGCTGTTTATTAAACACTGCATACTATAAGGCAACTGACCTCTGCATACTGTACCACAGTATAACAAAATAGGTAATGGTTTCATTTTAACATTTGGCAGGTAACCAGGTACAATATTCTGATTGTTTAAGCCCATAAATAATAATGCACTCTTTTTAATACATTTATATTGTAATGTACTCATTCTAATGTATTAATAAAATCATCTTTACATTGCTGGTAGCTCATCATTGCACAAATAATGATACAAAAAAACAAAATCTAACCTTATGTGCTGTCATTCAGACATTCAGCAACTTCTCAGCACTGCCAGGTTGACAAAGATAAGCAACACACTTTGCAGATATTTCTGTATTTTCTTTGCAGATATATTCTGATTCGAGGATTGCGTCTCTTTATATCAGGTAACCCCAGCTCTGTTTCAGGCCAGATTAAACCTTGCTGTAGCCTATATATTATACTCTATTTATTATTTTTAGAAACCTTGCACTTTTATACAATACATCGTCGTATTGATGTGTCAAGCACAGCCCTATACTACAATAATGTATATATTCAAAATACATATTTACTTTGGATATATACATCATATGATTTTTCAGACCACTGTAATGCAAAACTGAGGAAAGTTTCCGTAACTGCCATTAAAATAATATAAAAATGCAAAAAAGGATTTATTTTAATACTATTTATATACTATTATTTTTATACTTTTAGTATTTTATATTGTATGAATTAGCTTTTATTTTTTATAGTTTTAGTTTTCAAATGCACTTGCCATTTTTATTATTTGTATTATTTTTTCATTTCTATTTTGCTTTAATATTTTATTTTTTTTAGTAATTTAATTAAATGTAATTTTATTTCAACTTTTTTAGTTAATGAAAATTTGAAATAAAAAAGGATATCTATATCTATCTATCTATCTATCTATCTACACAGCTTCTTTTTTTTTTTTTTTTTTACATTTAATTCTTTCTTTCTTTTTTTTTTTTTTTTTTTTTTTTTTTACCTGAAATGAGATTCAATAATGAGATTTAATAATGGCAGTTGTATGGATTTATGCAATTTGGATTTTTCACTATTTTTTAATAGCGAGTATTGTCACCACATCATGACAGGGTCATAAATATGTTTGTTACCTGTGTGTGAGAGAAATGTAGCTCAGAAAAGTCTCTCCATTCCCATACAGTATGTACAGTGGATACACCAGCAGCTCTGCCTTCATACGCAGACTGCTCAGACGAGGAGAATCCGCCAGCGGTCCAAAGTCAAACGCCACAGCCGTCTCGCCCAGAGATGCTGCATAGGAACGTCTATAAAAGAGAGTGACTTCTTTAACTCAACATCACAACAGTTATTTTGTCCATAATATATCTGTTAAACTATATCTTAATACCTAATTTTTTAGTTTGAATCAGAATACAGACAGCTTCTAGCAATACTCTAATACTCTACCTAATAAAATTAATAATACAGAAGCAAAATTATGGTTTGGAAGAAAACAGTCAAACTTACCCTCTTGCATGAACAATGCTTTCCTCGTCTACCTGAGACACAGATACAACTTTGGTAGGGGACTGTGGCTCCTTAAGATTATAAAATCTGGAGAAAAACACATTTTTTGTACAATCATAGCAGTAATTTTAGTTCTGGTTGGCTGAACTTTCAATATGGAGGAACAGAAAACTCTCAGGTTTCATTGAAAATACCTTAATTTTTGTTTCAAAGATTAAACAAAGTTTACGGATTTGGAAAGACATGAGGATGAGTAAATAATGACAATTTTCTGCAGTCATTTACTCCAGATACCTGATGGTGTTATCTGAGGTCAGTAAAACTAGATGAGGCTCCTCAGTTTCACTGGGATACCAGGCAGCCTGTCGGAGAGTCACAGAGGCAGAACTGGTGAAGAATCGTTCAGCCACAGGAATCGTCCTGCGAAAAAGAAAACAAACAACACTGAAGAACCTGAAAGGCAGCACGGAGGAATAACGTAGCTCTCTTAAACCTGAGGCGTACTCACTTGCAGTTGATCTGGATGCGTCCACCCTCAAACTCTGACCTCTTGCCCCAGCGTTGAGGCAGTTCCAGTATAGTCGCTCCACGCTGACCGATGAGAGCCACATGATACTGCGTAGGGCTGACGAGCACCTGACACACCTCAAACAGCGGCGGGTTGATGCACAGCAGAGTCTGCGGAGAGTTACGGGACATCTGTCACTATTTACACATAGTCCGTCAAATAACTATACCAGACAGACTCTATTTAAAGACACCGACCTGATATTTAGAAGTGTCTGTGTCGCCGTCAGTGTTCAGCTGTCGCAGGTTTGTGGTGTAAAACACGCTCTCAACACTATCCCATATGAATAGGTCACCGTTCAGACAAAACGTAAGGTTCTTGGCTATTCTTTTGCTTGTACCCTGAGGCTCTAAATGAAGCCTCTCTTTTAATTTAGTGAAGATATCGTGGTTCTTCAGCGCTTCCCTCCAACGATCTCCCGCAAACGACGCCATGTTTTTCTGTGTTGTCACAGAATAAAGTCGTCAGAGAAATCCACCAATAGGAGCACACTACACGACTACAACGTTTCTGTTGCTTCTCGGGATTTGTAGTTTATTAAGGCGCGTTGTCCTTTTAGCCCCCACTACTGTAGCACACTGAAAGGTAGAAATATGAAATTATTAAAAAATATATTAAACATACAATAAAAAGTTGTTAAATAATATTTCACATTTATTAATTCATTAAAAAAAATAGAAGAGAATACAAATATTTTCTACATTCTCTGGGTTTATTTTGCGATAATGACCATAATGACATAATTTTCTGTAATTTGTGTAAAACAACCACCCCAGCCATTTGAAACTGAATATAATAATACGGATTATTATATAATTAACACATTTAATATAGTCTATAATATGAAATATTTATTTTAAGTTGTTGTTTACATAATATATGTGGGCTTGATGTGTATATTTATTATGTATATATACTACACACACACATACAGTATATATTTTGAAAAATATATATAATTTATATTATATATAAATATATTTTAATATATAAGCATAACATATTTTTTCTGAAATATATACATGCATGTGTGTGCATTTATATATAGCTACATAGCAAATATACACAGTACACAGATATATATTATGTAAACAAAAACTTATTTTGGATGAGATTAATTGTGATTAATCGTTTTACAGCACTATTTTGAAGTTATATAAATGATTAGGTCTGTGTTTGAAAAAATCATGTTAAACGTATTATATTACGTTTAGTAACTTAGGCAAATTGTCGTTTATTTATTTATTCATTCATTGCAATTAACGAAAACGATTTTTAATATTTTTAGGTTAGTTAACAATACGTACACTAAAAGATAGGCTTAATTTTAACCAGAAATAAACAAAATCTATAAGTAAAATATAATTTCATTTTATTTCCTCTTTTCTTGAAAGGTTTCGGGCATATGTTTGAAAAATGTAACTTGCACAATTCCGATTTATGTCCAATATTTTTTTCTTCTTGTTTTGTAATGTATGGCAATTATATGTCACTATTGTGTACTGCACTACATGAAGTTGCAGATTAATAATATATAAATTACTAATTGTATTGCAGTATGTTTTTGCTATAGTTTTGTTTGTTTTCTTAATAGATGCAGTCTATCTTTCTTAGCTGTAGCTTTAGGCTAAACTGAAAGCTAAAGATAATTCTCAAATTCTTTTTTTTCTTACTTTTCTTTAAAAGAGTATTTATTAATATCAAAGTTAATAAAAGGGGAAATATTTTTTGTCTTTTTGCATAAGATAAGAGAACTCTGCTTAGTTACTGAAATGTATTATTTGCAGGGAGAATCGTTTCATATCTCCGCCGTAAGTAAGTGATTTCTGTATTTTGTATGTAATGTATGGCACGTTGTCAGCGCTGCGGCGTGGCGCCTCCTGGCGGTGGAATGCGGAACCGGAGGAATCTGTAAACGTATGCTATAGTCTCTCCGTGCATTGTCTTCGCAAACAGTCAGTGGTTCGCCTTCATGCCGATGAGAGCTTCTCCGGCACCACTCCCGTGTTCACCTACCTTTGGCGCCGAGCGTGAGCAAAATGGAAGTTAAATGGCTGGAAAACGGAGTTGTTTAGTGCGCCTCACGGGGACAAGAATGTCCCAGAAAAGGGACGTGAACTCTTACCCAGATGGGTACAGGGTCCTCAATAGCAGTGAACTACGGGAGCTCCTACAAGATGAAGAAAAAATGAATCAGATCGTGCGACTCAGTGAAAAGGTATTTCTTCCCTTCACACACACAGTTTAGACCATTAACAGGCTGTTTCTCTGCATGCATGTCGTTTTTCTCTGACCAACTGTTGTACTTGTCATTTGAACAAACTGTGCCGTAGATTACTCCATTCATCCATTAGACTGATCGTGGGATTTGTGTAGCGTGTTATATGCATTACACGCCATCACATACATCGTGTACTGTATACAGCGCTGCAGACCGTTGCACTGCAGACGTACAAAGACTCTCACATACTTGATCAAATAAGGTTTTGTGCAGACATTATTTCTGAAGGGAATCGTTTCCCAAATATTTACTGTCAACATTAAAGTTGTCGCGTTAAAAGTAAATAACAAAATAAAATATGTTAGTAATATGCTGCTTCACAAATTAACATTTAAATGCGCATTACAGCTCTGCCAGCGTACAAATGTTGACAAAAAATGTAATTTTTTCCCTCCCTTGACATAAAAACCAGTTTTAATACGCAAGTCTTCGGAATACTTGATTCTGATTGGTCAGTCGCATCATTAAGCAGTGAAATTTGCATACATTATATACTGACTGATTGCTCAACAGCATATTTCAGTGTTGTGTAAACAGCAACATACCAGCACTACAGAAAGTGGTTAATAATATATAAATTACTATTGTTATATTGTTGCAGTGTTCATGTTGTTGCTATCTCTCTCTCTTTCTCTCTCTCTCTCTAATTGGACATTTTTTTTCTTAGTGGGTGTAATGGACTGTTTTTGTTAACTGAACCTTTAGGCTAAACTGAAAGCTATAGACAATTCTCAGATTCTTTCTAAAAAGTCTAATATTTAATGTCCATTTATTTGTATGTATATATGCCCCCTCCCCCATATAGACTGTGTGAGAGTCGCAATAATGAGCGGCTGACTGTACATCATCTCTTAAATATCACTCATTGCATTTTAAGTGGTTATTGTAATGCAGTCAGTGTTCGTTGTATTCTATTCCTATAAATGCATTTGAAATGCATTTTGTATGGTTGTAATATTTTCTGGCTCACAATGTTTAGGATATAAAGTCTCTCTCTCTCAGATTATTGTGTATTGAAACACAGCAAGGTTATATGAGAGCTCTTAAGGTGCATCATTCATTTTCAGCTTAGAAAATCGTTTCTCATTTGGGACTGATCCGGTGTCACTGTAGACTTGGATATATGACATTTGAGACTTAAATTGCTGTAGCCTGATACCAGATCTCTGCATTCCTGCAGGAAACCTGAGCATGTTATTTGAAATATAAGGATAAATATGTTTGCACTAAGTAGTAAAAACAACCTCAGTCTTCATAAAATATGATATACACATCATATACAGTAGATTATACTCATAAATTAAAGGAATAGTTCCTTATGTCTTGCTAAATTTGACTTGATTTTATCTGTGGGCACAACAGCTGTTCTTTTTAATACAGTGAAAGCGAATGAGGAGCGAGGATGTCAAGCTCAGAAAATGACAAAAATCATCATTGTATCAATCACAAAGTCTGTAGAAGAGAAACAGAGCAAAATTTAAGCTAGAATTCTTAAATCTCATACTTGCACATGTTCAGACTTGCATCACAATTGTTCACGAGACGACACATGAGAACCAATGGAGGCATCATTGACTTCAAATGTATATGACGCGTTAAAAAAGAAAGATTTCCAGAAAGCCATCATTTGGCTTCAGATGAAAAATGGCATGACATTTATGGTCATGGTCATTTTCCAGTGCTTTTTGGTCATTTATGGAACTTGACAGCCTCTGTCCCAATTCACTTTCATTGTATGTAAAAGAGCAGCCAGGACATTCTTTTAAATTTCTCTTTAAAAAAAATCATGACATGTTTGAATCAGTGTTATTTTACTGTTATTTATGTGATATTACAGTAGTTATTATTTTGAATTAACCTTTTTTTATATTTTCAGTTTTATTTCTAGCAAACGTTTTTTTAGCTTTAATTATATATATATATATATATATATATATATATATATATATATAATTATATATGATATATATAACTGATATATATATATCAGTTTTAGTAATTTTAGTACTTAAAATGAAACTTATTTCACTTTTATTTCACCATTATTTCCAAGACGACTTATTACAAAAAACAATTTTTAGTAGTTTAGTTTTGGTTAACAATAACAACCCTAGACAGAATTCGATTTTTAATTAATTAATGTATTTTTAATCTCCTAAACCCCTAAACTAGTGTTGGTCAACGATTAATCGCGATTAATCGCATCCTAAATAAAAGTTTTTTTTGTTTATATAATATATGTGTGTGTACTGTGTGTATTTATTATGTATATATAAAGACACACATACAATATATATTTTGAAAATATTTACATGTTATTTATATTCATTTATGTTATATATAAATATATTTAATATATAAACATAACATATTTTTCTTAAATATATTCATGCATGTGTGTGTATTTATATATACATCATAATTAATATACATAGTACACACACGTACACAAAAACTTTTATTTTGGATGCGATTAATCGTTGCCCAGCACTACCCTGTACTGAGCAGTGTTGCTACATTAGATAGGTTACAGATGGTAAATGTGTTTGTAACAGCAGTGGCATGTGTTAAAAATAAGAATTATACCAACACAAATAACTGCAAATGCAGATGCAGCCTCTATAATCTGTATCTTATGGATTGATGTTCTTTATTGATGGCTGTGCACGAGAGTTATGCGCTGGGGTTGTAGAGGTCAAACTCCTAACGACTTGTGATCGGTGAGGCCCATCACTATCCCCATCACAAACAGGTCAATTCATTAACACACCGAGGTCTCCAAGGGCAACCGCAATGAAAGGGTCACAATGGTCTAGTGCTCTGGATACAGTTATTGCTCTTGTATGCGTGAGCGTTATTCCTTAACAAGAGATTGTGGTGTTTTTACTAAATGGAAAAGGCTCTGTAATACTCAGGCTGTGCTCTTATATGAATAGCAATGAGACGGCCTTTATGGTTAACTTTATGTGCTCATTAGAGATACAGAGGAGAGAGTCAGTCTTAGTCCTTGAATTCATCAGTAACAGCAGCTCTTTGGTCATTCATGGTTTATTGACCAAGCCAAACTATCTCGGACTAAACAGATGGTCTTAATGTACTGTGCTTATGCTGCATGCCTAATGTGTACAGGCGTCATTAATCATATAGATTCATACCTTTGCTGTTTTGTATTGCTTACATGTTGAAAACAACTACATCTTTCACTTGGATGTTAAATCTCATTGGCGTAAGTTTGGGGAGAAGCTGTCTGTTTGTCAACCAGTGGCACTGTGCAAGGGACAAATGTGATTTTTTTTTTTCTTTACCACATTTCATACCACATTTTTGGCATAGCTAAAAAAAAACAACATTAAATTACTTTTTTTTTTTTTTTTTAAAGTTGGGGGTTGGGATAAAACAATGGATGAAACGCATTTGTCCGTGTTTCACTCCGTCTCGAATCGCGCTCACGGAAAGCGCTCGAGAAACAGTTTCTCTTCCGCGGCTCTTCACGCTTTCAACTCGTTTTTTTTTTTAGTAAGAGCAAGAGACTGTATGACATTCACTTTACATGATTTGGCTGATTTTTCCGTAGAGAGCGTGACAGCGCACCGCATTCATAACCGCTGGCCAAATTCAGAAAAGAAACTAAAATTAAAACATCTTTGAGAGCAAGGGGGCCCCCTGGTGTTTCGGGGCCCTACACACCTTGCGTATTAGGGAGGATCGGCTCTGGGATGGACAGACACATTTTTTCCCCCCTGCGGTCATTACTGCGTCATCAGAGAGAGGGATACCCTGCTTGAGCTGACATAAATCATAACCTGATGGTTTTTGCTCCAAACACACGATCTGTTTTTAAATTTATTTTGGCTGATATCTATTCTGGAACGGCACACAAACTTTATTATAATAATTTCCCAAAATGTAATTTGTGTGGAAATATTACTAAGTCTGTAAACGGCCGTTAACACAGGACAGAGACGCTGAAGACGGACTCAAAGAGAGAAAATACTGTAGCAGGCGGCGCAAGATCACTGTTCACAATGCTCGAAGTATAGGAAGAAAAATATAAATATTGAATTGGGGGCAGGGGATGAATATGAATGAATCTCTGAAGGGAACTGTCTTCAGAAAAGTTTAGATGGCATTTTCTTTTTCTCTTACCTCCGTGTTCATAAGCGCAGCGCAGAGCAGTTTTGTTTATAGTGGTAATCAAAGGTAACGCTATATTGAGAATGTTCCATAAGCGCCATCTGCTGTCAGAGAGTGAACTTGCATGTTCTTTCAGTCCATTTGCTGTTTTTCTTTTGCGCAGGTGTTTTATGTAGCATACCTTCTGGTGTCTCTCCTGAAACCAACACGGAAGTGACTAAAACTGCAATTCATCGACTGGCCGCTAGAGGCTGGCTCAAAAAGGGAGTCAGTCCCATAGACTCCCCATGTTAAAATGCCCAACTTTACAGCAAGAAAAAAATGTTTACAGCCTGGTACAAAAAGTTTTGTCTATATAGCTAATTTTGCCCTTCATGACAACTGTGAGGGGGGTGATTTTTTTTATAACTCATCCATTTAAATTATATTAAGCCTTAAAGTTCTGCATAATTAAGGGCGTGGGCACTTGAGTGACAGGTGGATTGCCGCTGCTGTCCACCGTCGAGCTAAATGGGCGTGGTTTCAGCAACCAGCTCCCGCCTCTTTGCCCATTTTCGATTATCCGGGAGTGACGCGCGGTGACGCGCTGCCAAGGTGGCGATGGCTGGCTCCGCCCACTTTGAGCCTCAAAAACGCTCTTCAGAAACCTACGGGTGACGTCACGGACACTACGTCCATGTTTTTATACAGTCTATGATCTAAAGTCAGACCATTTTATTTTTGCCTTAGATCTTGAAATCATATGTTTTTTTTTCTAGTTACAGTATATAAGGTTAAAATACATATTTTGCCTGTAATTTAACTAAGGTCTACTAAAATGTGGTTCCAATTTTTTTTCTCATATCGCGATATAATATTACTGTTTTGCCTGTTTGCTTCCACAAAATGTATTTAAAATGATGGAAATGCATGGAAAGAACAAAAAAGTTAAGTAGCAAAATACACTACCATTCAAAAATTTGAGGTAAGAATTATTATTTTTTGAGTACAAAATCAGCATATTAGAATGATATCTGAAGGATCAGAAGACTGGAGTAATGGAGAAATACTGGAGAAATATTTAAATTCTTGAAATATTTCAAAGTATTACTATTTTTAAATTCAAAAAATCCTAATAACCCCAAACTTTTGATCAGTGGTGTATATTTTAGTGGTACTACTACTTTTAAAAACATTTTAGTCATTTTAGCCAAAGAAACATTACGAAATGACACAATAAGAAAAGATCAGCCATTGTAGCAAAGTAGCAAGTTGTGAATCAGTTGTTCTTTTGAATCTGATCTTACTGAATTAATTCTGAATGATTCGTTCACAAGTCTGATTCTCGAGATCATGATGCTTTTTTGGTGCTTTAGTGTCATTGAAGTTTGAAAGTTACAGTCCCCATTAATTGTTAGTGAACAGTTTCCTTCTCTGTTCTTTGAAAGAAAGAAAGTCATGCAGGTTTAGAATGACATGAGGATGAGTAAATACAGACGGAAGTTTCACTTTATTTTGTGTGAACTATTTCTGTTTGGTATTTTCCAGTTTGTGACTGTAGTCGTTTGATTTGTCATATTTGTTTTATGACCATTGTATCATCCAGCCCACATGGTCTCCAGAGGACTTGCATCTGCACACTGTATAAACAGACATACAGGCAGCTGCAAGCGGATATGGATAGTCTGTGTCAATTCCTGTTTAGGGAAAATGCTCTCTGTAGGTCTGGGAGTTTTACTTTTTGCATTAAACAGCAAGAGAGAGAGGAAATGGGCAAAGAACAGAGATACTGGAGAAACATGCACCAGAGACCCTGCTGTTTCCCTCCGCATTCAGAATGTTCATTATCCAACCACAAGTGTGAAAGACATGCACGCCAGCAGGGGCTGGACTGGACAGTTATTGGCACTGGGTGACTTATGACGCATGCGGCAGACTCAGCACTATGGAATACTAAGAACCAGAGAGGGAAAGAGCCTCAGGACTCGCTCAGATGTTCCTCTGAAATATGCTCCAGTAACTAAAAGATTGATCATAGCCCTGTGAAATGTGAAAGAGCATGTGTCTTAGCTGTCTTTGTGGTATGAAGCACCACATCCTCGCCAAGATAAGCCACATCCTTTCCTGGAGTTGCAAATGCACAGATGAATTTGTTTTAGGTGACAAACTGCATAAAGTTTTAAAGAGATGCTCTGGTCGCTTTATTAGCTCTGTTCTAAAACTTGGTGTGCTGCCTAACTGCAAAACTACACTGAAAAAAATGGTGTAGAAACAATTTACACTCAGAAAGTGCTAGAAAATGTCGCATTTAGGTGCAGAAATGTCAAACACTGAATTAAACATGAAATTTGAAAGACTGAAAAAGTCTTTTCTTGTAAAATGTACTACAATAATCTTAAAAATAGTTTTTAAAATAAACTTATGTAAAAAAAAATCCAAAATTTCACAAGATACACTGTATTGCCAAAAGTATTGGGTCGCCCCCTTCTATAATGATATATATAATGATATTCTAGGGAATTGTGTGCTTCTAATATTATAGCAACAGTTTGGACAGGACCCTTTTCTATTCTAGCATGACAATGCCTCTGTGTATAAGGCAAGGTTCAAAAAGAAAATGATTGATTCAGTCAGTGTGGAAGAACTTGACTGGTCAAAACTGGAACTAATCCCAGTTTAACACCTCTGGTGTGGCTGTAAATACGGACCTTGAGCCAAAACTCATCACCAAACACCAATGACTTGTACATACCCTATATAGACAAAAGTATTGGGACACCCCCTTCTTTAGAACAGAAAAATGCACTTCCAAATCTGTGGCAACAAAGATGGGAACATAATTCATGTATTTAAAAATTGTATTTCCATGTCTGTTGCAACAGTTTTGGAAGTGTCTAAAATGACTGTACCCATATGTACAAGTCATTGGTGTTTGGTGATGAGTTTTTGGCTCAAGGTCTGCATTTACAGTCACACCAGAGATGTTAAACTGGGATTAGGACTTGGTTTTATGCAGACCAGTCAAGTTCTTCCACACTGACTGAATCAATCATTTTCTTTTTGAACCTTGCCTTATACACAGAGGCATTGTCATGTTAGAATAGAAAAAGGTCCTGTCCAAATTTTTACTATAAAATCAGAAGCACACAATTCCCTAGAATATCATTATATGCTTTAACATTAAGATTTGTACTCATAGAAATGACTAAAGTAGTCAAACCTGTTCATTAGAAGGGGGCGACCCAGTACTTTTGGCAATATAGTGTATGACTAATCGGTCTTAAGAAAGCACTGTATAATTGTTGGTTTCATGAATCAATAAAAATATTTGTATGTATAATTTTATGTTAATTGGATTATAGCTACGAGCTAGCAGCATAATTGAAAACTCTGGAATCAGTTGTGAGACGAGTCTCCTGTGTGCTGAACATGAACAGCATTGTTTGTTGCTGTCAGTTTAGTCAAGATGCTGTCTATTTAGAGTGTTCTAAATCAGTCACTTAGGAGGTTCCATTTCAATTAGGATTCTACCTTAGAAGGCAGCTGTCTATGCAGGGCTGTTGTGTCATTCCGTTACATATTTGGAGTCATAGTTTTCAATTTTTAATTCTCATGTAAAATTCACAACTGGTGCATTAAAACAATAAAAGACAAATGAACACCCACAATTAAAAAAAAAAACTTTGAATGGAAGACTCAAATCAAAGACCCTGTGAAATCATAATTAAAGTTTTATTGCTTTTGTGTCCATGTGTGGTAGCCTTGTGGTCATCTATATAGTGTACTTCTAAATTCACTATTTCACTTAAAGGGACAGATAATAGTAATAACAGCTTGCGTTAGTGCAAACCGTATTTTGGCGTTAAAATAGTACTGTCAGGATTTACTAAAGACGCGCATTCTTTAGTAAAATTGTTTGAATTAGCGATGAAAAGGCATGGACACAGCTATTTTTGCGCCTGAACTTATTGAATATACATTTGTAGGAGTTTCCCTTTCAGACGCAAAATGTATGGGAGGAGAGTATTAAAATGAATCACACAATGCGATTTACTAACGATTGCACTCGTCAAATTACTGGTATTTTCGCCATTATTTAACGCCCAAAAAATGCATGTTTTAAAGCAGGCGGTAATTTGTGCTGCTCTCGGTATATTGCGCTGGTCACTATGGAAATGATCTGTCTGCGTCTGTGTTCTTTAATGTGCGCATTGTCAGTAAATCACACGCAGAATTTTCCCCTCCCATTGGCGCTTTTATAGAATTAGGCTCTAACGCTAATTTACCCTGTTTAGTAAATCTGGCCCCAAATGTACTTTCTATCTCAGCGTTAATGTTGTTAATTAAAACAAAACTATTAAAATTGTTTGTATTAGTTGAAGTAAAGCTAAAATACAATACAATAAAATATATTTTAAAAAATTAACAAGAGTAACAGTTGAATTACTAAAATTGCTAAAGCTGAACATAAATTCAAATCTAAAAAACTAAAAATGATAAAAGCACATAAAAGTACTAAAACTTTAATAAAAGATTAAAATGAAAACAAAATATAAATCTAACATAATAAAATATTCATAATAACTCAAATAGTAATAAATAATATAATAACATATAAATAATACTGAAGTAACACTGTTCTAATTTAAGTAAATTATTAATGACTCATTTTTCACTTCACAGATGTTTTGTCCAATCAAATGCTCCACAGAATAAGTATGCCCCTCCCCTAAAACAGCCTGCTACTGACAAACATAGTTCTTGACTATGATGTAACTGAAGCCTTTTAGCTCTAAATGGAAGAACCTTCTGATGACTTGCCAAATTTCTTATTTCAAGAGTTCTGAAAGTGTGACCAAAAAAGAAAGAGTTAAAAGCTGCTGTTGTCCTATTTTATTTTTTAGCAATTCACAAGCAAACTGGCATGTCGCCTATCTAAACTTCTAACAGTTATGCATATTTAGCACAGCATGCTTTGGGATATGTTGCTCTTTTTTAGAGAAAGAGATAAATATTCATGATTTGACCTCCATGTGTAGTTAAAAAAGATGACATGAATTCTGAGTCCCGCTGAGCAGGCATAATTGTTAGGCAGAGCATCAGAGTGAGTGTAATTTCTGGGTGTTGCGTACAAATGGATTAGGTTTGCAGGAGAGATAAGAAGAACGCCGTCTCCACTGAAGCCACATTTGGATTATGAGTGAGAACTGTAGGAAAATCTATGACAACTCATATCCAATTCATTACCCAAACCATTTATCATCTTGTCTAGGTCCTCAAAATGGCTCTGTAGGAATTGAAACGATCCTTCACTGATCATACCCTCATTTAGTGGTCCACAACATCTGTATCGTCTTTAAATAGATTCTGAAACTTTAAGCGGAAAGATAGTGCGCTCTTTGTTTGCTGTGAAACCATGGAAATGCTTGCCTCGTCGGAGTGGGCTGCAGTAATGTGAAACAGTTAATAAAACTAAGAGTTTGTAGTCGTCTTCTGCTTGGTCCAGTCATGAAACAAGTAACATCTATCAGGCTTAGTTTGTGGTGTTAATTGCACCATATGATTTACTCAAGTAGGCCAGGTTCCTGGATCCATGTCCATTATCAAAAGATCATAGCCTTAACTCTATTCCTAATTCTAACCATAACCAACCCCTAAAACCAAAGACAAATGGTATGAAACTAAACACTAGTATGCAGGCATGAATGCTTTGGCCACCGCATCGAGTGGTCCTGTTGTACATACTTAACGTTCATTCTTGCATAGCGGTAACACACTTTAGTACTCAGAGGAGCGATATAGTTGAAAAAGAACTGACCATTGAAAAGACATATTATGCTAATGGCCGGAACAGAATGCTGAGAATGCATTGCATATTGTACGTCTGAAGGTGTTGACGCATTCTGGAATGCAAATTTGCATAGCTAGATGATTGATAGACTTGCACAGAGTATGTTTCAGGCCTAACCAAGGAGGTCTGTAACACCTGGTTTGAGCTATCCATTAGCATTCCTATTCATCTCAGTGGCAGTTATTTGGACGTATGTGATTTGATCTGTCATTTTTGCTAATGATTGCTCAGTTCTGCAGCCAATTTTGAGCCAATTACCTGAACTATGAAAAATGCTAAACTCTTACTGTAAAAACAAAGGTTCTAAAATGAGTTTTTTGCAGCAGTGCCATAGAAGAACATTTTTTGACTTCCTCAAATAGCCTTTCAGTGAATAGTTCTTCAAAAAATCATTTTTTCTTAGTGTGAAGAATAGTTTAATATTACAAAAAACCTTTGTCCACTATAAAAACCCTTTTTGTAATGGAAAGTTTCTGTTGAAGGTTGTTCATGGAATCATAGATGCTAATAAAGAACCTAAGAGTGTATATATAGCTAATTATTTATGTGATGACATGACAACACTTGATTGTTGATTGTTCCGAACTCTTCCTTAGTGAGTCTTATGGCACACTTGGTTTATTTGGAGCATTTGTTTAGGAACCTGGCACATTTTCTCTCTTAGTTTGGTTTGTTTAGCTGTATATAAACACAGCAATCATGGTCGGATCCGCTCCAAACCAATTGGTCCAAGATTGGCTGAACAAGGTGGTCTCGACCTAATTGAAAACTCTAGAGTGGTTTGGTTGTGGTAAGAAAGCAATCCGACCCAGCAGACCAATGATCCAAGCTGTATCATAATTCATAATGGGAAATATGTTGCATAAAAAGCAACAGTCTCTGATTCTGTGGGTGAGCACATTACATAGCCAAAGAGAGCCATTAATCTTAAAATGTTGTGTAATTGCAATTCTCTGAAACAGGTGCATTGCAAGAATGCTGTCCTGACAAAACCTTGACACTGTTAGCATATTCCTGGAGAGGTGCACTCTGACCAATGAGAGGACAGTTTTATTCACATATGAATTGCATAAACACATTATGGTACGCTTTGAAATGTTGCCAAACGAAAGAAGAAAATGCAAAATTGCAGTGATTTAAGTCCCTGTTTCAGAACAGAGCAAACAATCTACTGGTCTGGAAATGCCTTGAGTGACTATACAAGTCCATTTCACGGATTTCAGAAAGAATTGGGCATAGGTATAAAAAAAAAATATATATATATATATATACAATTAAATATATTTACTGGCAAAAATCTAGACACTCTTAATAATAAAGGTTCCAAAAGGAAGTTTTCACAGCATTGCCATAGAAGAACCATTTTCATTGAACAGTTCTTAAAAGAACCACTTTTTTTCTTGGTGTGAAGATCATTTTAATAATTCAAATAACCTTTTTCCACTAACCACTTTTTTCCTTTTGTGTAATGATAAGGTGCTATACTATTGATTCCAATGAAGAAACCCAGAAAAACTTTGGGCCAATCCCCAAACCTTGGGCCTAAATGTAATCTTCACCCCTAAAAAACTGAATGGTGACAAACTGGGACAGCACAGACATCTCATGTGTTTGCATTTTACTCTTCACGGTTTCATTCATCATGCAGAACTGATGCGTGTAATTTGCAATCATTTAGCATTATGTGATCAAAAAACTGTGTGACGTTTTCCATCTGTGTTTGATGAGGGATTAGTTCTGAACATTTACATTGCTTAGATTGTATATAATATTCCGTTAATTAGAAAATGATTATCTGCTCGTTCTGTGCTCCGCCATTCTGGAGAAGTTGTCTCTAAGGAGAAACATTCAGTCGTCACCCAACTCTCTTGAGGCGTTGACGGAACGTCCCCACGTAAACAGCAATTATGTCGAGCGTTGAATCAAGCGATTGACCTTAAAAATTAGAGGTTTGAAGTTGTTTCCTAATAAAAAAACCTTCCTAAAAAAACCTTAACTACGTTTTGATCACGTATGCTCTTTTGAGGTACTCTAAGCAGCTCAAGTATTCCAGTTTCGTCGTCTTCAGAAGATGGTGGCTTGATCAAAGGGGATTGCCGTTCTCACATTCGCCTTTAGCTAGATAGATTCTGTAAGAGATGTGCCACCAGCGGGAACATCACCGCCGTGTTTGGGGGTCTCGCACAGCATTAAGAAGGGAGGCGAAATTCTCATATTTGTTGAGCGAATGAATCATTAATCCTCTTATATGCTTGACTAAGCACGCTCAGTCTTCATAATGTTCCCCAAGTTTTGAAATGCATAAAACTGGCAGTTAATATTCATAGCAGCAACAGAAGAAGAAAAATCAAGTTCTGTTATGACCCAAACCCTCACTTACAGTAAAAGTAGGGGTCTGTGGTTTCGACTGATGTCTGGGCCTTTGCGAATGCTTTCCATGAGGACATTGGTTTGGACGTGGCTCTGCTTTTCCCTCCATGGTTATAGAGAATGGTCTTGGGCCATGTCATGCAGGATGGTCAGAGCGAATAATGGCACTTTTTTTCAGGACATGTGGACAGATTTGTCCAGCAGCCATTCCAGCAGGATTATTTCAACATGAGACTTTGTTTTATTGTAATCAAGCAACGCGTGGTAGACTGAGGCGGTTGGTTAATCGAGCATTGTCTTCGTTGCCGCTCCAGGCTATGTCCCCTTTTCAACGGCAAATCACTGGAAGAATGCTCATTCGCTCTCATCTGGAAATCATCAACTTGCTTTTATAGAAATATAGTTGAATGTCAATATTTAGTGTCGTTCGGACAGAATGAACTTGTGGTGAGTGAAGTCTTTACCTCCGACATGCTCTGTTGCTGTTTCTGATGCCATCATGCGTTTATTATTTTTTCTCTCATATTACTTGCGGTTTGACCTTGAACCATAAGCCTTCCTGTCACAGTCATGAATTGGGCCTACTATAATATGAATTAAACAGAATCTTAGAAGAACGGGTTATTGATATTCATTTCCCAATTCACAAGCCCTCGATTCGAATGACTACCAAAACTGATTCACTTGTGGTTCTTCTGATACATTTTACTTGTATGAAAGAAATTCTCTCTCAGCTACACTCTCAGCTATACATTATACAGGGATCCTTCTAACTTATAAGCTAATAGGAAAAACTTAAAAGGAGAAAGGTAAGAAAAAATATTTAAAGAAATTAACAGCAGGGCCCAAACTGTGCACTTCACTTGATATTTTTTTAACAGGTATAATAATGAACACAACCAAAAAATAAAGTTTAAAGTAAGCTTTCTTTTGAATTTCCAGTGCAAAAAAAAAAAAAAAAAAATCTAAAATTATTATAAAATTATGAGAAACTTTATAGCTCTGAATGGGTGTATATACATATCATTGCTATACTGCAATATAAAACAGTTTCCATCCAACCTGTAAGATTTTAAAATAAATTAATATCACTGAAAGTAATAATAGTTTGATTCTGTAACCACTCTGATGCTTAATTCAGTAAGTTAATTCGATAAAGGAGCCACCAGACTAATTCAAATGGTCAATCTCCTGAGTTTGAGAGGCTTTTTGAAGGATTAAATGACTAATTTTTAATCGTTTTTGAACTGAACTGTACTCATTGTGCAGTATGCTTTTATTCACTAAAAAGTACCAGTTCATAAGAGTAATTTGTTCATGAATTGGATTACTTTTCCTATGCTGTATGTATTCATTTACTAAAAAGAGACAGTTCTTTTTACTAGCCTTAAATCTTAGTAAACTGAACTAAATGCTGAATGTCTTTGTTCACACACGGTTGTGGGCCCTTACCCAAGCCATATACCCAGTTCTCACCATTCTCATGAAACATAAGGAGCTTTTCTCTACAAATCAAACATATTAGCTAAAGTCCTCAGTCACGTTAGTGTAAAACTGAAGGCTATTATTTTCTCTTTTTTAGATTTCCTACAATCTCTCTTGGACACGTTCATGGATTCTGTGCCTGGCATAATAACCTAACCTCATATGACCCCTGAGGAATTTGATGTATTGAGTTGCATTATTCACGCTCACTCTGTACGGCTCATAAGTCCCGAATAAAATTTCGAGTTCTCTGTGTTCTTGGATTCCTGACGTCTGTGGTTTGACCTTGATGGCCATCTTGTTTGAGGAGCTGCATTTTTAACAGCATCTACACAGGATTTCATTGAAACAAAGGTTCATCTGCTCCAAATGAGCAAAAAACCCCTCAGTTGTGAAACATGCTCATTCAATATGCAGTAAGAAAAAGACTCTAACACTGTGTCCTAACTAAAAGCTATGTGATAAAACCACAAGCAATACAAGCATTCGCTTATAGCTATCTCTTGTAAATCTGATGCAGCCGTGACAAGCAACAGGACATCATGTCATGGTGAACCATGCTAAGACATGCTAGCACGATGCTAAAACATGTTAGAAACATGCTAGCAACATACTAAAATATCTTAGGAGCATGACAGTAACATGCCAGAACTTAAAACATCCTAGCAACATGCTAAAACATGTTAATCTAATAGCGTACAATAGAGTAAATCTTGCTAGCAACACCAAGTAACAATGCTAACATTCAAACCTCAAATTTTGTCAAGTCAAACTTCACTAATCCAGTTTTCATGTAATATTGTATATTGTATAATCATTTTTGCTTCAATATTTAGTGTTATTTAATAGAGGAAACAACATGTTGACTTTATAATATCACATTTGCTATTTTTCACACACAGTAAGTGTACACAGTACATAAGAATGAAGGTAAATGTCACTGTGATACTCATCACTGATTAACACATCTTGGACTTTCTTTAGGTTGTAGAATCGATTGATTGGTTTTAGATAGTATTAAAGATGATCAGCCTTTGTGTTCTGCTTTGTTGTTCTAGTTTAGTTTTTTTGAGTGATGAATAACTGAAATTTGTGTTCAGGTCCAGGAGCTCCAGCTGGACAGGGAAACCTTGTTAGTAACCAATCGGAGTCTTGCAGAAGAGAGCCTCTCACATCGCCCTCACCTTCAAAACGGCAAGCGGCAGTTGGCTGCAAAGTATGAGGAACTGGCAAAACTGACCGCTGCCTGCAGGGAAAAGCAAAGCCGACTTGGTGAGTAGAGGTTTAGGGTTTTGTGCGAGTGCTGCTGTGAATGCTAATTACACCAAGTGTTTCTCATTTTCCTCATGGTTCAACACACAATGTGTTGTTTGCTTCTTATTTTAACTATACCTAGGGCTAGGCAATAAATCCATATCAATATTTATCAGAAAAAAATAAGTCCATGATATCGATCATCTCGTCCCGCTGTATGAGGAGACTCCATATGAAACTCATCTCTTCAAAGCTGATTGCTCACTTCATGATTTCACTTGATGGAAGCTACTGGCAAATACAGACTGAAACTCAAAGGTCTTTGTGACAAACTGCCAAAATAAAAGTTTGAAGAATAATGACAGAAATATATTACTATTGTATACAATTCTCAAAGTAATAATAACAGCAACAATACAATTTATTAAAAAGTTACACTGAATTATTATTATTACTATTTATTCTTTAAGGAATGTCATACAACCAAAATATTTTTATCCATGTTTTAATATAAATTCAGTGTGTGGTAGTGCAGCACCTTATTTGACGACGACAAAAAAAAGTTGCAATTCATACTTTCATTTGAAAATATATTTTAATTTCAATCTTGATTAAAGTTTTATGAATTCCTTACATTACACACCATTTTAAATGGTTCATTTAAATCATAAAACAGTATCCAGAGGGGGGAAAAAACAAACAAACAAACATAGAATTTGGGGGTGGAGATGAAATGGATTTCAAAGATTACTTGGTCACACTTTATTTTAAGGTCCAATTCTGGCGATTAACAACCCATTAACTATGACTTTTACCTCGATAAACTCCTAATTTGCTGTTTATTAATAGTTAGTAAGGTATTTGTTAAGTTTAGGTATTGGTAGGATTAGGGATGTAGAATATGATCCTGCAGAATATGTGATTTATAAGCACTAATAAACAGCCAATATATTAATAATAGGCATGCTAATAAGCAACTAGTTAATGAAAAGAATTGTTCCCTATACTAATGTGTTACCGATTACTCTATGGAAATTACTTTTAAACAAACAAATTCTTTTTACATCCATTGTCAAAAAACATGCAAAATGCATGGTATGAAATGTATATTGATATTGAACGATATGGAACAAATTTAATTGCTGTAATATTTTGGGCTATATCGCCCAGCCCTAGCTATACCATAGTATATAATAGTTAGTTCTGGTCATCTAATCTAATGAGCGTGCAGCAAGGAAAATGCAGGAAGAGGGAAAATCAAGAGTAGATCTGGAGTGGAGCGATTGCAGAACTGCTTTAACCACAAACTATGGCCCACCCTACTTTTTTTTTTAATCCCTACCTGATTTTTGTGTTGCTTCTCTGGTTGTGTTTAAAATATGACCTAAAAGTGTCGGGACAGAACGTCTTTCAGGGAAAAATTATTCTGTGCTCCTCTCAGATTAAAGCAACGTTAGACACGTTAATTTAAGCATGTCGCTAATCTGATGACCGATATCTGATGATACGCCGGCTGTTGACTTAGCAGTTTAAGAATAGCATCGGGACACTGCTGTCGTGTGCTTCTGGTGGTAATATTTCAATATCACCAGGCAACATTGTTCCATAATAACACACCCTGTCCGGAGCTCCTCAATTATTCAGCGCGAGAACGGTTGACATGCTGACCTATGCTTGGATTGTTGATCCGTCCAGCTGCGATCTCCAGCGCAGGAGCAGCATTACCTTCAGTCGCCCCCTCACCAGGGTGGAGTGTAGCGGTCAGGTCCCAAAGGGGTAGTCTGGGGCCACAAGTTCCCCACCTGGCTTCCCCACCTCTTTTCAACACCAGTCCAGGAATAACTGCCCTCATCTGGATCAGACGCTCTTAAGGTGCTCAGATTTCACTTCCCAAACAGTTCCTCACGGGTTCATGGGGACTTGTTTTCCTTTTTCTCTCAGCGTGGCCAGAATAAGAGAAATATTATTGTGTTCTTCTACGGTCTTCCTCTCTTGGCTGAACGCTCAGCATGATAGTTTCTCACGCCCCATCTTTTTTATTGGCCCGCTGACATGGCATGTCGATTATCAGCTTGTACAACAGAGAGCTTATGGGTTAGAAATCAGTTCTTTTGTTATTGTTTTCTTTATTATTTTAGGCCTCAGAGTTCATAACGGTACATGGTCAGGATTTGAGCACTGACTCTTTTCAATGGTTAAATAGTCACGGTATTCTAAATGTTTATTAAACCAAGGAAAATAAATTGGAGGAAAATGATTTCGCCTTGAGTTTTCCTTCAGTTTGTAAAAACAAACAAAAACATGTTTATAGTAAGGCACTTACAATGGAAGACTGTTGGGCGATTGTACTGGAGGTTTTAAAAGCAGAAATGTTTTTCAGTAAAATTAAAATTTAGTAAAAATGTGTGAACTTGGCCTTTCAAGGTTTGACAACTTTTCTAGGTGGGTGAACTTCTGGTTAAAGTGTTACCCTGATTTCTGTAGGTGGAATTTGTTTCGGGTACACTGCTTTATAGATATATAGATCCTTTCTGTTTTGCTTTTACAGATAGCATGCAAAAGTGAATATGTTTACAGAGTTATGACATGAAAGATCTCATGCTAACACATAAATCAAGCTAATACATGAATCTGCTCTTTAAAATGTTTAAAATATGATCTACTTGGCACATCTGGATATGTATGGAAGCCCGTTTCCACCACTGAATTAAAAAAAAAAAGTAATTGTGACTTTTTATCTCACAATTCGGACTATTTTTCTCGAAATTACAAGTTTACATCTCGCAATTCTGACTTTTTTTCTCAGAACTGTGCGATATAAACTCGCACTTCTGAAAAATGAAGTCACAATTGGAAGATATAAACTCGCAGTTCTGACTTTTTTTCTCAGAATTGCGTTATATAAATAATATGTGAGAACATATCAGTCATTTTTTCCCCCTCAGAACTTGACTTAATAACTCGCAATTGGGAGTTTATATCTCACAATTCTGACTTTGTAACTTGCAATTGCGAGTTTATATCATGCAATTCGACTAAAAAAAAAGTCAAAATTGTGAGTTTGTATTCCACAGTTCTGAGAAAAAAGTCAGAATTGCGAGATGTAAGCTCGCAATTGTGAGATAAAAAGTTACAATTACCTTTTTAAAATTTTTTATTCATTGGCTGAAACGGGCTTCCATAGATATATGACTATGCAAAGCTCTTTTCTTGGGTCCCATTAATAAGGATGGCCATTGACCAGTGCTGTGTATTGACTATTTTAGATTAATTGATCTTGTCTATCTATTTTTATGCCTTTCAAACTTTCATGTTTGGTTTTCTGTGATGTACTCTACATTGCTGATGCAAATTATACTGATTTATTATTAGCGTAATGATATCTAGTTAGTTAAAATAGATAAAAAATAAATACATTTCAACATTTAATTAAAAAAGTGAATATTTATACTTAAAGGGATACTCCACCCCAAAATGAAAATTTTATCATTAATCACTTACCCCCATATCGTTCCAAACCCGTAAAAGCTTTGTTCGTCCTCGGAACACAATTTAAGATATTTTGGATGAAAACCGGGAGGCTTGTGACTGTCCCATTGACTGCCAAGTAAATTGCACTGTCAAGGCCCAGAAAAGTGTAAATAACAGCGTCAAAATAGTCCATCTGCCATCAGTGGTTCAATCTGAATTTTATGAAGCGACGCGAATACTTTTTGTATGCAAAGAAAATAAAAATAAGTACATTTATTCAACAATTCGTCTCCTCTCTGTCTATCTGTATCAGCGTAGCGCCATTTTGAAGAGCATTCGATGGACGCAAAGTGCGTACGCTATTCTCTGTCATCAGTATGGTGGGCCAGTGAAAATATTTTCTGGACAAGAACTACTGGCTCACCTTGGTGAGCAAGAAAAATTGTTATTGTTTAACCTTGCTTCTCAATCATTTGCTTTGTTAGTGCTGCTATGATCAATCGAATATGTACTTTCTAATTTAAAAGAAGGGTTTTTTGGCACATGATTAAACCAGGGTGCAACGTTAATTATGGAAGACAAATAGCTTTGTGAATAAGACCTATAATGAGCCTATATTACATAGAATTGAGCTGTGGTTTTGCACTAAAAAAGAATGATGGTAAATTTAATGAACTAAACCAAATGAGTTTAAGTACTCAATGTTAAGCATATTAAGTATCTTGGAATGTGGGTGGACAGTGAAATACCACACTCGAAAGTGGTGCAACTGTTTAGTTCACTTCTCTGTGTGTTTAGGCCAACTCAAACAGCAAGTATCTGTTGTGTACACTGATTTTTTTGTTTGCAAAGGAAACTGCGTAAATGAAGTGGCCCAGCTGGGATCTCAGAGGAAAACGTTGGAATTCTGGAAGTCTGTCTTCTTGCTCTGCATCGTTCTTGGCCTGTTCGGTGCACAACCTGCTGTGTGCATAAATGATTTAGACATGTGGTGGCTGTACAGACTACAAGATTAGCCAGTTGCATTAATTCATGTAGGGTCAGGCAATATATTTCAGCTCACAACATTGGCCCACCCTTCGTACTTTTGGGCCTGCATTTTAGCCCTTAGACCAAAGAGCCTGATATGAATTATTTGTTGACTTTTTTGGCCCCTCCTCACCATTGTGCAGCCTATCTAGTGATGCAGATCCATTTGAAAGGGCTTTTGTTTGAGACCCCACCTCCAGTGCCATTCAAAGAAAAGGCAGAGATTCATATGATAGTCAGAAAGTCTCAACCGCCGACCCACCCTTTCACCCAAGAGCCCGGCAGCGTCTGGGAACCGAAGTCTGAAGGAGATAGATGAAAAAAGTTGCCGGACTGAAATGCCAGCAGGAAATTGAACTGTCGTGAACGGGCAGAGAGGAGGAGGAGGAGACGGTGGGGTTCCTTCAGTGTCCAACAGAGCAACAAAAGATCAGCGGAGATATCTGCTAGTCCGCTTACACGCTCTGACAGAGCTTGTACAGGAAGTTCCCATCTCCATGGCCACACGGGCAAAGATCCACTCAAGAAACGCTGTTTCACAGGACGCTTTTTTCCTTCACTCTCGCAGCTGCTGGCCAATGACGGAAGGAGGGTGGAATGTTCACCTTCCTGTCACCATGTAGCACACATGTACCAGTGCCTCCAGCTGCAGGCTACAGCCGGATGGGTGAGAGAGATCGTTCCCCCAACCCCAAACATCTGATTCTCATTCTCTCAGAGCTGAAAGAAAGAATGAAAAACTGTTGGATTGCTCCATCAGCTGAGACCGGAGTTCTGGCTCAGAGGCTTATTGCGTAATACGCAGTGGCAGACGTTAGGAGAAGAATTTGGCTCAGGAAGGTGCACTACTAGTTTCTTGGTGGGAATTCAGTCTAGCTTGATGATGCCACCATGTCGGGCGGTTTCGCTCCCACTCAGACTTTCCCATTTACTTCTAATGCTTTTGCTGAATGCGAAAGAGCATGACTCAAGATTATTTAAGTCTCCCGTTCCTTCTGTTCTTCCTCACATGTGGCCGACGGCACATTATTGACCTGTAGTTTTTCTGGAGGGCGACATGGTGCTGGTATGCAGTAGACTATCCATCCTGCTTCAAAAGCAAAGAGTACCGCGAGTGCCCTTTTATTGTTAACCTAGCGTGACGACACCGTTTATCCGAGGCCCGGCCTGCTGACCTTTCACACACACACTACAACCTATCGTTGACGTCTCAACTCAGAACTTTCACCAAACTGGTTGTCAAACGCTCCACCCTTTACAACAAAACCCCCTCAACCCCTCCGGAGGGGGGTCAACCGTCATTACGAGTGTGAAAAGGGCATCTTTGTCTCAAAGTGCCTGTAAATCACATGGCTAAGAGGCATGCTGGGGCAGCCGAAGAGGCCGGGGAACTTTGTGAGAGCGCACTGATGGAGGAGTTGGTAATTAACAGGATGTGAAGTCGGTCTGGCCCTCTCTCAGTGTTTGAATGCAGGGGGCAGTTATCAAAGCTGGATTAGGGCCATCGAGCTACCACACACATGAGGCCTTAATCACTCAGTGGGAGAAAGGGGCCTCTCACAAGCTTTTGAAATCGATCTCCTGAGAATCCAACCCAAATTGGGAACTCCACGCCAAAAGCCCTTAGAAAAAATACACTTGATACATTATGTTGACATTTCTGTGTTTGACTCTTTCACATTGGCTTAAGCTCAGTGACATTGAAAGGGAGGGAAAATTAAATGCTCTGCTGAATATTAGGAAAATTGCTCAAATATTTTCATAACAAATCCATCTAATAAGCATAAATTTTCTGCAATATGGTAGATTGTGCACAGTTTGCTCAAGTTCATTCGCAATACCATGATATAAGTATTATAATATAGGACCGATCAGCTTCTTAATGATAAATATATCTAAAAACTATACCATCGCATCTGTTTTAGCATGGTAATATAGTTGGAAAGTTGGAAATAACTTTTCTATTTTAATGTATTCTTATTTATTCCTTTGATGGCTGAGATGTGCTGCTTAATATTTTTGTGGAAATCATCGAACATGAAACAGCTTTTATTCAGAGTAGAAACCTTTTGAAACAATAAAAGTCTTTACTATCACTTTTAATCAGTTTTTAACATATCCCTGAATAAAAGAATGCATTTCTTTCAAAAAAGAAAACCCCAAACTTTTGAACAGTAGTATATATTATTACAAAAGATTTCTATTTTGAATAAATGCTGTTCTTTTTAACTTGTTTTTTCATCAAAGAATCCTTAAAAAAGTATCACAGGTTCCAAAAAAAGACCAAAATATAGAAAAATTCTTTCACATTTTAGATGTTGTTGTAGGAGGCCTCTAATACAGAAATAAATGTGTTTTTACATTTTTGACATTTTAGTCAGTTTTTAGGGAAATGTTGTAATATCGCAACGTTGGGCTCTTTGGGTGGCAGAATTTCAGTGATTTTACTCACTGTCTGAACAAATGTAGAAAACATCTAAAGATTCATTTGCTAGGTGAAATGCTTCTGTAACCCCATTTCAATAGTCTATATATATGTACACACTAATAATCACACAATGATAAAATAAGTCATATTTTTATGGAAAAAGAAACATTTATTATACAAAATATTTTCTGATTATATTTACAAAACCTGATGAACTGAATGAATGCTTTAAAATATTTTTCATGACTTGATTTTAAAACTTTCTTCTCTTGTATCACAGTCCATCTCAAAGTCACTGTTTCCATTGTGGACAGCATCAGTCTTGGCTGGTGACATTCTGAAATGGAAAAAACAATCATTATTTTCCAGGCTAAAAATATCAGTGCAAATTGATCCCAAACATACTTACACATTTTAAAGAATTCACCCATTCACAGAATTCACACATTCCACAGAATTCACACAATACTGTCTGATAGCTTATTGTGCCCTTTACTTATCATGCTAATAGCACTTAATACCCCCCACATTCCAGAACATTATTACCTGTCCCTCATGCAGCAAGCAGATATTTGGGCAAACAAGCAAAGGACCAGTTAAGTACATTTTATAAATGATAAGATACATGTAGTTTAAAATATTGCTTCAAATTGAAGAAATACTTTATTCTTCAACTTGACCTTATCAATTAATAATCATACCTTATCAATTAATAATTAATAATTAATCAATTAATAATACATTAATAATATATAATAATTAATCAATTAATAATCATAAAATCTTGATTGAATCTCAAAATGGTAACAAAAAAGACATTTAAAACTTGTGAATGATCAAAAACAGTATGTTTCTATTAGTATTTTTTCACATGGAACAGATGAGAAGTACAATTCATCCATGTAATGTGCAAGGTGCACAGGCAAATTTTGCTACCCCTTTAACCCAACGTTGCAAAATTACAACACTGACATAACAAGCTCAAAATCTGAAATGATCAATGCATTCTACAAAACCTTAATATCTACATGATCTACACATATTAATAACCACAGAAAAAAATATTTTAGGTATTTTACTTACTTGTATGTAGATTTATCCAGTCCAGTAAAGCAAGATGATGTGCTTCAAGGGAAGTTCGCTGTGTGTGTGAGTTTATGGCCTGGTAAATAGGCCTATTTTTAAAATCTAGCATCCAATAGCATTGCAAGGCTGAAGAATAGAACCCATTAGTTGTGTAAATGTGGTCTTAGAGAAAAAAAAATATGAGCAGCTTTATTTTGGTCAAGCTAAAACTGATGTTGTAATATTACAACAGTGGGCCTTACAGGATTAAGCAGTACAAATTTTTCCAATATTAATAATAAATCAGCATATTAGAGTGATTTCTGAGGGATCGTGAGACACTGAAGACTGGAGAAATAGCTGATGAAAATTCAGCTTTGCCACCACAGGAATAAATGATATTTTAAATTATATTCAAATAGAAAACTCATTTTAAAGTGTAATAATAATTAACAATATAACTGTTTTACTGTATTTTTGATCAAATAAATGCAGGCTTGATGAGCATAAGACATTTCGGTCACACTTTATTTTAAGGTCCAATTTTTGCAATTAACAAACCATTAACTAGACTTTTGCCTCAATAAACTCCGAGTTTGCTGCTTATTAATAGTTAGTAAGGTAGTTGTTAAGTTTAGGTATTGGGTAGGTTTAGGGATGTAAAATATGGTCATGCAGAATATGTGCTTTATAAGTACTAATAAACAGCCAGTTTGTTAACAATAGACATACTAATAAGCAACTAGTTAATAGTGAGAATTGGTCCCTTACTGATCCCAAACTTTTGAAAGGTAGTGTATAAAAACTTCTAAATATATACAATTTTAGTTGTTCCAAACCACCACAATACTTGTTCAAACAACATATTACTTTTTTATTAGTGCCTATTTGTATTATGAGCCATTTATGGCTATACACGATTGTTGAAAGAGATGTAGTCATGTTCTGTCTGTTTTGAGCATGTTGCTGTTTATTAGAAGAAAACACATGCTGACTTAGCTGTCAAGCCTTTTAATTAAACAAAAAGGTCTCCTCAGGCAACTGCATCCCTGTGCTTGGGCTTGTGTGATGTCCTCACATTGTCTGTTTTGACCCGAGGAAAACCCGAACAAAAGCCCTCAATGAATGCATTCTTCAGAAGGGCGCTGCTGTGCTTCCCCTCTAATTTGACATCAGAAGTTTACAGTTTAACACAGAATTTTGCAGTGCAGAAGCATTGCAGATGTCAGGTCAGTGCTTTAATCAAGGAGGAGTGTGAATCATTTACTCCTCTCATATTGTTCCAAACTTGTATGACTTTCTTCTGGGGAAAGATCATCATTGAGTTATGAGTTCAGAAGACTTTGAATATAGTGCAGAAGCTGCATGGACTACTTTTATGGTTTTATTTGACATCTTTACTGTGCGTGATGATATTTTTATGTAATTATCTTTTTGTGTTCCCTGGAAAGAAATGACAGCATACCGATTTTAGAACGTTCATGTTGATTTTTTCCCGAACTAATCTTTTACACGTGAGTACGGGAGGATGCGATGCGCAGGCTTTTGCATGCAAACCCACCGGGGCGCGTTAGTCGTCTGAAGTTATTCCTTTCATTCTGATGACAGGAAAGCAGCCGGTGGTATTTATCTGCAAAGACCACAAAAGAACACCCACTGTTCTGTTATTTTGACAGGAAGTGAGGGAGTGTGTGCACACACGCTTGCAAATTAGAGAGCTTTGCCATTTTTCCTGTGCATATGCTCACACATTAATCAAGCCTATTATAACTAGTTTTGCCAAGAGTTCCATTAAATGAAGCCAATGTGAACTAAACCACGTGGAATAAATTCCAGATAATCAATTATTCCAAATAGTTGTCACTCTTATACTTGTATACTGTCCAATCATTGTGGCAGGACACACCAATTTCATCATTGAAAGAGAAAGTGAGTTATAGAAAGTGAAAATATTCTTGAATGAATGATGGGAGGCCGATAACAGCGATGTGATGACACGGCAGCATTAGTTTGCGATGCAAACAAAATGTTTGCTGAAGTGTTGCATTTCAAGGTGGCTTTACACTGACAGAAGTCCTTGTGTAAATAGTGCTTTCCTTCCATACATATTAATGAGTCCAATCCATTGACATATGACTTGGGTTGACAGGGTGCATTGCGTTGAAAAATTGACTGGTCCACTGGGTCTTGCATGCTAAGTTCGTTTCGCTGCTCAAGACTTGGAGAATGTGTTTTCTCATGTATTTACCATGAACAATTAATCTTCAATTAATCATTCACCAGTGTCAGCTAATGTCTCATGCTTAGAGGCATGCTCATGCATATTTTACTGACAGAATAATTAGGGTAATCACCTAGCTGGCAAGATAAAAATAATTAGGTTTCAGTTCACTTCAAAACGCTTTATTGGCATGACGAAAATAGATTTATTGATTCTTATCCAATTTTGAGCAAGTAAAATCAAATCTGGTTAATTTACATCCTCTGAAAGCTGCACTAACACAGCAGTAACAATAAGATTTTTTTCCTAGGTTATTGATAAGTCAGGAACTGTGTTGTTATTGTTAACTAACTGAAACTATTAAAAAAATTCATTAATTGAAATAAAGCTGAGAGAGAATATAAATATTAGAAAAGCTTTAAAAAACTTGTTGCCTTGGTAAATAACTGAAAATAATTTAAAGTACTAAAATGAAAAATGAAAGAACTGAAAGAAGTTCATAAAAAATATTAAACAGGCACAAAAAATAGAATCAAACCTTAAACCTAAACTAAAATTAAATTCAACTGAAAATATAATAATAAAAGGTAAATATTAATAAATACTGTAATGTAAATGACAAAAGTACCTTACACAATTACTAAAACCTAAAAAAGTGAGCTGAAAATATAATAATAAAAGCTACTTCGAACTATTAATAAATACTATAATAGTATATAAACATGAAATGGTATATGAAAATAACACTCGAATCTTAATCTCATATAAGTGGATATCATTTTGTCAAATATACATCATTGCATTATGTGGAAAACTCTAACGTTACAGACTACCAGAAACATTGCACTGTTTTCTGGAATTCTGTCTCTGTGTTGTTGTTAGTTTTTGTTTTCTTCACTAATAGCATTGTGTTGAGTATTATGTAATGCATAGCAGTGAGTCATATCCATTGACATATGACTCAGATTGACATCGCATTGCATTGAAATGCCTGGTCCACTGGGTCTTGAATGCTAACTTTGTTTTGCTGCTCAAGACTTGGAGTATCAAATGATTAATCTATAATTTATCCAGCACTCACCATCTTCGGCTAATACCGTATGACCTGATCAGAGACTCATGCAAATCTTTGTATGTGTCTTTTGTAGCATAATTACCAAGCCAGCAAGATTAATAATCAAGATTTAATTCATTTGAAAATGCTTTATTGCAAACAGTCAGTAGTCTTCCTTCCTTCCTTGATCTTTGGATCATCTCAAATCCTGCTGGAGAACATGACCATCAAGTTTTGTTCATGCAGTTCGAGTGCTGCTGAAGGACAAACCAAATACTACGACATTCTGAAATTCATTTTTAGACTTTTTTTTAATCAATTACGCTAATATTTATTATTTAATTTTATTTTGGACTTTTGAACCATATTGTACTGTATATTGTCATTATAAATCATTGAGTTTTGGTTGAAGCTGACAATTGATTTAATAGGGTTCCCTTGTCAAAAAAGAAGCATGCATTAATTGTATTGAATGTGCACTTGTAGTCTACTTCAAATCTTAAAAGTATATTTAAAAACGTGTACTTGAACATAATACATTAATGAAATCAAAAGCCAATTAAATGGACTTTTTGCACACAACTGAGTGCACACAAAGTGCATTGTAAATAATATCAACATAAAAATTTTACTTCAAAGCACAATTTAAATCATTTAAGAAGTACATTTATTTTGATGTGTTGACTAACATACTAAAGAGCAGTAATGTAAACAGTACTTAAATTGTGAATTGTAATGTGCTGTTAAATATTAAATTTAAAGTTAATATATTTTAAATGTACTAAAATTACAAATGTGTAACTACAAGAAATGATAAATGCTTGTCGGTATTCGGCAGTACACTTTAACCATATTTCAAAGACAATAGAAGTCATTATGAAATTACATAAAAATGAGTGGGCTTACGGTAGGTGGATTCTCAAAAATGCTTTGTAAATTTAAAATATAATCCATTTTAATTTCATTTCAGTTAACATGCAAGATGCAATTAAGTATATTCATTTAAATTACATTACTTCCAAAAACATTCTTTTTAAAATGATGCTAAAGTGTACTTCTTTTTAAAAAGGGTTATCCAGTGAGAAGAAACAGTGTTGCCTTTTGGAGAAAAAGAATGTTTTCTTTTACAAATGCTAACAGGATGGTGAAGTCAGATCCCAAAAGACCTTTTGTTTGGAACAAAACTATTGTGTTGACTCAGTGAAATCAATTAGCATTATGTTTTCATGGAGGGAGGACAGCGCTTGGCTCTGGTTATTGATTGCTGAAGTTCAGTCCAGGTGAATGATGATTTTCTTTCTCTGATTGGCCATTCCATTCACGCATCTAATTGGTTAAAATTCGCAATTCTTTTCTGCTATCGTTTCTATTTTTGTTTCACGTGACCACTTCCAGAAGAGGACGGTGATCTGTCTCGTCACAATGAAAGTGTTGGGTCCTTAGCTTCATATCCATCAAGAGCCGTCGTAAGCCCTGGGTCATATCTGTGGCTCCAGTAGTTTCCTCGCCGTGAAGCGAGCTCCCTGCGGCCCATCTGCATGGTTTCTTCCCAGTATGTAGGTCACCCACAGCTGCTCCCCAAGTGTTTGTTTGGCTGTCTGTCGCCTTCCATTACCGTTTGATGGCGTGGGTCTCTGGGGTCATGCACGTGGTGTGCCACTCCCCCCTCAGCAGGCACACGGCCAGAACCTACAGATACACACTAATGCATGTGACATAGTGGGCCTTTGATTATTCATGTTCTGAGAGCGGGGCATGTAGCAGCAGTATTTAAGGCTTTGTTGTGAGTTATTGGCAAGGCATGTGCTTGAATGTTGGCATCAATCTGTAATAGTGACAAGATGAATTAAGGATGAAGCTCATCATATATGAGTCTTGCTTCCATGAGAGAATCTCAAATAGATGAACTTGAACTAAGGAGCTGTGAAAGCTTGAAAAAGCAAGTCTAGAGATGCAGTAGCTCACTTGAATAGAAGCATGGTATTACCATGACAATTTAGACATAGTATTATGGTGATGATATGTTTTTGGTCACTACCATGATTATTACAATGTAATAACATGTCATTTCTACACTACTAGCTGCACTAAATAAAATTGCAGTCCGTTTCACAGAAAGTACATTGCGTGATTTTGCCACACCTGCTAATAGCAGGGGAAGTGAGAAAATTTATCGTCCAGAAATATTTCTTAACAGTCATGAAAATGTTTTCTGTATCATTTTATCAAAACTATTCAAAAAGAAATCTTTGGGAATCAAATTATTTTAATGTTTGGTTACACTTTATTTTAAGGTGTCCTTGTTACAGTGTAGTAATACAGTACTGAGTAATTTAATCAACTACATGTATTATTATATGGTTGGGGTTAGGATTAGATTTTGGTTTACGGTTACTTGCATGTAATTATGCATAATTTATTGTTATAATAATAGTAAGTACATGTAACGTGTAACAGGGACACCTTAAAATAAAGTGTTACCTAATGTTTTATGTTCACAATGTTCACAGTTTTGGGGTCAGACTTTGGGGTATTTTTTAAAAATATTTTTTTAATTTGATCAAAATATACACTAAAAACGGTAATAGTGTAAAATATTATTACAATTTCAATGAACTGTTATCTTTTTCATTTTAAATTTTAAATCACATATTTAATATTTTTACATGTAATTTATTCCTGTGATGGGAAATCTGAAAGAACAACATTTATTTCAAATATTTTTTTTTGTAAAGTCGTTATTTAAAGTATATATTTTAAATAAAGTCTTTATTTACATATTTTATCACTTTAACATGTCTCTTCTGAATAAAGTATTCTTAAAAATCTTACTGACCCCAAACTTTTGAAAGGTAGTGTATATAATAGATGTTTTTTTAATTATTTCACATTTTTTGTAAATAGAACTGAAACATTAAGTGAAAATATTATTTTTGACAGGTTTTAATTACTTTGCTAAAGAATATATTTTTAAATTTTTTTGTAAAAAAAAAAAAAATCTGTGTGTGTGTGTGTGTGTGTGTGTTCTTGTTTATGCTATATTGTGGGGACTGGCCTGTAGTCCCCATGAGGGGAAAAAAATATTAAAAATACTAAATGATGTTTATCTGAAAGTGTAACAACGCAAACAGGTTTTCTGTAAGGGGTAGGTTTAGGGGTAGGGGATAAAAAATATCATTGGGTCAGTATAAAAGTAATAGAAGTCTATGGAAAGTCCCCGCAATTCACAAAAACAAACGTGTGTGTGTGTGTTTGTGTGTAATGTATATATATTGTAACAAATTATTTACATTTACTTATTAAGTATATGTAGTATTTTGTTAAATATAATACTAATTTCATCCTACATTTCAAACTGGTTAATACTTTATACTGCTGAAAAATCATGAAAGTGCATATATTATCAGCTTGAATATTAATTTACACACATTTTAAAATTAATTGACATATGCTGTGATTTTATAAATGGTAGGCATTTTTACCTTTTTTTCCTTATTAAAATGAACTTTTTTTTCCAAAGTGTTGGAGTACCATTTAAATGGTGAATAATCATACATTACCGTTATAATTACCAGTTAATACCTTCATTTTACCTTGGTAACTCCCCAGTAATTTTCTCAGGAGCATTTCCCTCCTGTAATGGAGGTTTGTTTAGGGAGCAGCTTTGGCTCATTGAAGCGCAAATGGTGTCATTGCTATGACCTGTCTATGCCCTCAATGGCCACTAGCTCAGCTTTTCACATCCCGTGTGGACTCAACACATCTGCACATTAGCATAATTGCCGGTTGCCGTAACAACCTCAGCATAACACTTAGAGGGTCCGAGCCCCTCACTCTCATCAGTGGACATGAGCTAACAGAAAGTGATTGCATCCACCCTCACTCTCAGGGTCCTGCAATAACACTGTAAAGAGACTTAAGAGCAGCTTCAGTCCCACACTTTACACAAGACTCAAGCAGTGGAGCTTCTTCACAGCTGAACACACATATGTTTTCACACACTGTTGTGATGTCCTTTTGTCATGCTGGCACACAGTCACCAGCCCCTGAGAGACCGCATTTCTGCTTGTGCAACGGGACGCTATCAGCTGGTGTTTTTTTATATATATACTAATGTGCCATTTATTGCATCATGCACCAAAAAGACCTCAAAAGTAGTCAGAGCATGTTTCAAATCTTCTGAGGTCATAGCTTTATGTGAATAGCAGACAGAAATATAAGTTTTTTTTCTGGAAATCATCCTCTCATACATAGCTCTCAAATCTCATGCGCTTGCACGTTCAAACGCGTAACAGTTTCTGACAGACTGACAGCTTAGTGAGCGAGCTTTTAACTCAACACTCGTTTGATTCAGTCAGGAAGTTTTTAACTTGGTAACTGAGGGTGGGAATCAGTCTATTCACACCAAAAACTATAACTGTAACTATATTGCCGTCCACACCAAGGTACAAATGTTGTTTATTATAAGTGCTCTGTGGTTATGTAATCTGTAATCTGCTTTTAAATACTCAAGTTCTTTAAAGTCTGTATTCTGATTAGCTGTCTGTGTGTTTTTATCGTTCATTAGCTTAAAAAACGTTACACACATCCTTAGTGCGAATGAGCCTTTAGAGAAAGGATATTATATCGCTATCTGAAACATGATATGATAGTTAAAATTAAGTTTTGATATATTTACAGTAGGAAATTTACAAAATATCTTAATGGAACATGATCTTTACTTAATATCCTAATGATTTTTGGTATAAAAGAAAAATCAATAATTTTGACCCATACAGTGTATTTTTGGCTATTGCTACAAATATACCCCAGCGACTTAAGACTGGTTTTGTGGTCCAGGGTCACATTGATTTTTCACAGGTTTTTTAACTGCATTTTAAATTATGTATTTGTATTTTGTGTTTTCGGGTTACAACGGATAATGGATAATGGATAACGGATATGTCCTGGAAAATTACTAGTACCTTTTTTTCATTTTTCTAGATATTTTTCTTACACGTAGTAACTGATCAACAATCGCAGGTGCAAGCTACTAACAAGGTGCATCATAAATGAACAATTATTCAATTATTATTATTAAATTGAACAATTGAAAATAGCAGCTTAATTCATGTTATGTGTGTACTGCTAGGCATCTTTGGTTTCCTCTTTTTGTGTAATTTAGATGGAAAATGTGTGCCTTTTTATCGTTTGAATATAAGTTGCTTAAAGTTGCCAAATAAATTTTAAAAATAGCTAAATTTGTTGCTAGGAGCTTTTGGAAGAAAAAGTTGCTAGGGTAGTTTGAAAAGTTGTTAAATTTAGCAACAAAATTGCTAAGTTGGCAACACTGCTCAGCAGTGGGGTCAGCTGAATGAAGTACTGCAGAGTCACAGTAATATCTATAGAAATGAATTTTCGCTCCCATCTCTCTTAGGGATGTTTAATGCAATTCTGAGCCAGTGTCGTGTTGAGAATTGAAAGTGACTGAGATTAAATGTTTGTGGTTTTCCAGAGGCCTTCACGGAGAAGCACAGCCCTCAGACTGCCCACAATCTGCTCCAGGAGGAGGTCGCACGTGCCGAAGAACAGTCTGAGGTGATTTCAAAATCCTTTGCTTCCTTTATATATCAAGAAACTCTTTGTGTGTCTTTTCTTCTCAGTCCCTACCCACACTGTATCAAAAGACAACAAAAATGCAGGTAATCTTTTGACATGTTGTTTTTTTAGCAGTACTCTCAGGATGTTGTTTATTCAGACACACTGTTGAATGAACATGCCCTGCCAACTGAACCGGAACAAAGTGGAATGAAAGCCTGACAAAAGTGCAGAAAGCGTCTTTACTTTACATGACACCATCCTTATTTACATTGTTCCGGCTGATCCTCTTCTAAATTTGAGGGTGAAACCCTCAACCCTCCACCCTAAAATCCACTAACCTCTGCACTACTTACAAAGATAGATCTGTGATCTAATCAATGATTTAAAGCATTGACAGCCCGTGTGTCATAAATAAGAGATGAGGCAAACACATCACAACTGATGTCATATCTCCAGCACTGTGGTTTGTTCCAGAAGTGGAAAACCAGCACTCCCAATATTTCATTAAGAACATTTCACCGCACATGGTGCTCAAGTGCATTTCCAATTACTGTAGATATAGGTGTATAACCCAGTCCAACTTTTTTAAAGGAATGGTTTGTTGAACCTTTAGACAAAATATAAAAAATAATTTAATAAATAAAGTTTGTATGTGTTTTTGATACATCAGGCTTTTTGGCTCATGTGGTATGATACAGAAGAATATGGAGCTCATACTCAAGAAGAAAAAGACACTACATATTTTAAGAAGCCCAAACTGAGCAAAAATATGGTTAAGGCTAGAAGGCTAGAATGCGTACATCAGTACAGCTTAATTTTTGTCACACTGTACAACAATAATTACTATTTTTTCATTATTGTAAGGGGTAGGTTTAGGGCTGGGGTAGGTGTAGGCGTTAATACAAAACACAATCTAATAGGTAGAAAATTAAACTTCCTTGTTCGTTTCCGGTCGGAGCTGTATCCCTTCTAGTCACAACCCAAAAAATATGCCATTTGGCACAGTAGCTGATATCTATATGGCCATAAAGTAACATTTAGCACATTTTTTAATGGATAATCAGGTAAACCCAAGTTTCTCCAGTGTTTATCTTGAAATACTAACACGATAAAAGTTGTTCTTAAGTTTACTTTATAAAAATCAGTAGAGATTTCACAGAAAAAAAGATCACAGCAAAAAGCCGGCCCTCAAGTTTCAATTATATTCTGGTCTCTAGATCAGACTCAGGTCCCTCCTTCAATAAATCTATGACATGTTTTTGCCCATAAGGCTAAAATCGTATATCTAATTGCTTAATAATAGTACTCAACAAGCTTCTTGATTTGAGATGTCATTCGAATTTGTAGCACAGGTGCAGGGTAAGTTATGATGTAATAGACTATACAAATTGTTCAATATAAATACAACAGTTGTTATAATATCAGCCCTCGTTGTCTCAGAAGCATGAAAATGGTTCCATCTGTTTATATGGATATAATTAAATTTTAGCATGGCCATCCCTGTTTTTCATCCATGTGCTCATGTTTCTTGTTAGCATTCATTACTAGTAATAGGAAGTCTTTCCACAAAACGTTTCTAGTGAAAATTGTATTTCAATGAACTATTTAACAAAAAAAATAATAAAAATGATTTAGCTATTCATTGCATATAACACTACCATTCAAATTTGGGGTCAATGGGGTCAAGTCTGCATTCAACTATCAAAAATACAGTAAAAACAGTAATATTGTGAAATATTATTACAATTTAAAATAACTATTTTCTATTTTAATATATTTTAAAGTGTAATTTATTCTTGTGATGTCAAAGCTAATTTTCAGCAGCCATTACTCCAGTCTTAGTTCTTCAGAAATCATTCTAATATGCTGATTTCTTAATGTTATCAATGTGAAAACACTGCTGATTAATATTTCCGTGAAGACCAATAGAAAGTTCAAAAGAACAGCATTTATTTGCTCCTTCCTAAATAAAATTAATAATTTCTTTTTTTAAAAAATCCTGCTGACCCCGAACATTCTCATAAAACCATATGTAGGCACACATTGCTGTTTATTACATTTTTTTGTGAGGTTAAATTTTATTAGTAAGGGTGTTTATTGTAGTTTCATGTGTCCCATAAAAAAAACAAAAACGTCCACACTTTATTTTAAGGTTCGATTCTCGCTATTAACAAACCATTGACTATGACTTTTGCCTCAATAAACTCCTAATTTGCTGCTTATTAATAGTTAATAAGGTAGTTGTTAAGTTTAAGTATTAGGAATGTAGAATATGGTCATGCAGAATATGTGCTTTATAAGTACTAATAAACAGCCAGTATGTTTATAATAGGCATGCTAATTATAATATAATAGGCTATTATAACGCAACTAGTTAATAGTGAGAATTGGTCCCTATACTAAAATGTTACCAAAAATTCGTATGCAGGTCAATGAATCAGTGATTAACACTGTTTATTCATGAACCATTTGAATGGATTTATTGAAAAGATCTGACTCAGAAGAATGATTTGTCCACAAACTGAACGTCACCGATCATTACGTGATGTGTTAGCATCACAGACTATTCAACAAAGGGCTTAAAACAGCTCAGCACAACATGGGCCATTAGGAAAAATACTCCTTAGACGTCTTCTCTTGTTGTCTGAGCCGCCCTGCCCTATCCATTTGGCTTTGTCTGATTGAGCTACGTAGGTTTATCCGTCCTCAGGCTGTAAACAAGCACTGTGTCTTCCACCCCACACAGGCCCAATCGATAGCTCCGTGACTTTGTCATTGTGCCCCTGCTGTCTGATTGATGATCTCACTCCATCATAAGTAAGCTGTACAGAGAGCCAGCCTTCAGCAGGAAGCGTGCCAGACAAAACATCAGTCCCGCACGTGTGTTTCTGAGCTGGATTAGGCTGTGAATTCCCACAGGACTTGCATATTCTATTAGTGCAACAGTGTCTGGAAAAGGGCTGATGGCAACTGTTCATAGTCTGTTCTCATATGAAACTATAACGTTTTAATGATGCCTTGATTGAGAATTATAAAGAGCTAATAAACAGCAGGAGACCACATGAAACACGGTTCGAGGGCTCTGCTTTATCCATCAAGACAAATGGTCCTTTAAAAGAAAATCTCTGAATGTTTAACTTTTGGATATGTGTAACTTTGGAGTCATGCGGTAGTAATTTTTCTGTTGATTACACTAGGAAACCCCTCTGAGGTAAGCATTTTTACTATTGCTTATGCTCGAGGGATTTGAACAAACCGCTGGCTCTATAGTACTAACTTTTTATGCAGTGTTCGTCGTGTTTGGAAAGATGTGCTGATTTTTTTTTTTTTTTGACCTGATTTTTGCCAAACAATTAAATAAGGGGGAAAAAACACAGACTTGCACTGAAAGCCTATGGCTTGCACCTAAGCCATATCTACAGACCAGAATATCACAGACTTGAGCTCTTTTGACTTGGGCCAATAAAAAAAAAAAAAAAAAAAAAAAAACACTGAGCAACGTTCTACAACTACATAGTTAGCAACTACATAGCAAACATATATAGCTAGTTTTTTCTTTGGAAAATGTCAAAATTTTATATTTTCTGAAAAGGCAAGAAATTAAAAGGAAGACTTACAAAATCAAGTATTTGTATTCATGTAATAGCTTTTTGATTCTTTAACTTTGTGTTCGTGTAATAGTAGTTTTACCTACAGTTCATCCACCTATCTATCTATCTGTCTATTGTTTGTCATTATAGAGAGCAGTGTTTAGTATTTTTTATATATATATATATTTATATATATATAAATTATATACACACACACACACACACACACAGTATAGTATTTATTCATTTTTTTATATTTTTAGTTTTTTATTTAACTTTTAGTAAATTCATTATTTGTTTATTTATTATTTTTAAAATATTTAAATTTATATATTTCCATTTTTTTTTTTTAAATTCCGTTTTAGTTTTAGAAACTGTAGTACTTAAAGGTGCCATTGGTGCTTGTCTTCAGAAACATTTTTTGTTATTCTGGTTGAAAGTCTCTTCACATCCTGATAGTAATCATTAAGTTAAGTGGTCTAAATGTATTTATCTGTATTTATATATTCTGTGGAAGGTGTAGGACCAAGAAATGTTCGTCCAATCAAAACCCTCGGTCCGAGCGTTTTAATTGTCTTTTCTACCTGTCTGTCAACGTATGTATTTGTATACCTCTGCGCACCCTGTTCGCGCAGACGTGAAACATCATCGGCACGTTCACGCACGCTGTGCAGATAGAGCGAGAATGGCAGACAAACATCAACAACCCGATCTTCCTTCCTGGTATTGTATTACTTTTACTAACTGTGCTATAAAGTTTTCTCACCGGTGAATGACACATGATGTAGCCCAGCGGTTCCCAATTCCAGTCCTCGCGCTCCCCGCTCTGCATATTTTGCATGTCTCGCTTAGTTAACACACCCGATTCAGATAAGCAGCTCGTTAGAAGAGAGCTACGTGCATGAACTGTGTCGATCGACATGCTCCCTACACAGTGTTCCTACTCCCTGAGCAGGGGAAATCTGTTGAAGTTTATTTAACTTTGGAGCATTCACTCACGGATTTGCGCTGCGCAGTGTCTTCACACACAGACGAAACTTACTAGAAGTGTGAAGTGTGACATAATATACCTCTGTAAATAAATACTATTTAAATCCACGTCTCGCACACTTTAATGCCGTTTGTATGGAACATATACGCTCGCTTTGAACTTGAATCATGGCAGAATATCTGATGATGTCCACTTCGCAGGGCACTTAATGACTTACGGTTGAATAGAACAACCGTCGGACGTGATAAGATATACATATGAAATGTGCAGAGGGGGGTATGCGAGGACTGTAATTGGAAACCGTTAATGTAGTCTATTGCAGTAATTAATGTTGTCTCTGGTATTCTGCTCTTTGAGCGTATGTGTGTTCAGGGGGCGTGGTTTTGGACGGCGATTGCAGGGAGGGTGGGGCGTTCGCTTTCAGTGCTATCAGGCTAAAGTTAGCATTTTCCGAGATCTCCAACTGCACCTTTAAACATTTTATTTTAGTTGGCAAAGCAAATTTCTCATTTTTGTTTATGATATTCATCTACTTTTTTTTTTTTCATTTCATGTTTTTCTTTCAGTTAACGAAAACTAATTACATTTTTAGATTAACAATAGCAGTACTGGGTTAGAGTAGATGAATGTTATTGTCTCACACTCTTTTCTAGGGGAGGTGTCCTAAAAGACTTTATTGTTCTGTCTGTGAGGACATTTAGGGGGTGGGTTTGTGCAGACAAGACTTATCAATTATTCAGTCCCCCATACTGAGACAGACAGAGTGTAGACACCTGCCCCTTCCAGCAGAGCCTTCCACAGACACTTCAGGGTCATGGTAAATTTATTGCGTGATTATTTGTGCAGACATCATCTTTGTCTGTTTGTTAAACCCTACAACATTTTAAAAATGTTGCTTAAAAATACATGTTGAATTACCCTAAAGTACTGTTTTTTTAGTCACTTTTAGGATAGCCAGGCTGGAAAATCAGCTACAGTAAACCAGGGGTGAATAACTAACTAACTAAATAGGGCTGCACAATTAATCAAACTTGAAACTGAAACCATGATATAGCTTAGTGCAATTAGCATAACAAAGGCTGCAATTTAATTATGTAGTCTGTTGCGCTGCATGTTTCAAAGTGAAGCGCAGCACTGTGGTCTACATGCACGCAGCTCACAATCTGGAGTTTTCAGTGCCTCATAGCGGCTTTGTTCACAGTAAATGCAGTCAACTCCATCTCTGCGTGTGCTGTGAGTTTAACACAGATTTGGGAACACAGTATGTGCAAGGTTAATTTTATATACACATTTACATCATTTCCAACATTTTTGTGGACAGAGGTTTGCAGCATTTCACCAGTATTCCACAAAAAAAAAAGCTTGAGGATTTGAAATTTCAAAAACTCAAGGGTTAGAACATTCATAAGTGAAGAATTTAAGAATTAAGGGTCTAAATTTTAGTATTGCCACTTGTAGCATAAAATAATATTATTATTATTATAATTATCTAATATTCATTTTTTATTTGAAAGTTTCTGCCTTTTTTTTTTTTTTACAATTTAGGGCCTTATCATACACTCGGCGCAATGCGACGCCAGGTGCGCCGCAAGTGTTTTTTGCTAGTTTCAGCCCGACGCAGTTATCATTTTCACATCCAGCACCATGTTGTTTAAATAGCAAATGCACTTGCACCCATCTGTTCGCCCATGAGCGTGCTGGTCTGAAAACGAGGTGTGTTCAGGCGCATTGTTGATGCATTGCTGTTTTGAGTCAACTGAAAACAGTTGTGCCATTGACCAACTAAAACCTGGTCTATAGTCAATGGCACAGTATTTTTTTAGTTTATTTAAAGGACCCATTAGTAATATGCACCTATAGGCAGGTGCACAATGCTTATTACACACACAGGGACACGCAGCAGCACACAAAAATGCCAAATATTAATAATGAAAGGATTACAATGTAAAAGATTATCGCGCTCGCACTCGAGCAGATCCGTTTCCTCTCTGGAGAAGCATTCAGTCTTTGCTTTTGCAAATTCTGCTGTGTAAATAGCAAATCCGCTATGGTGCAAGCGCAACTGGCTTTTAAAGGGAATGAGTCTCAGATGAGACTCTGATTGGTTTATTGCACGTTACTCCCAAAACACACCCATGACTCATTAAGAGAATAGGTACAACCCTTTTGGACCATGCGCCTGGTGCGCCAACTGTTTTTTCAATTGTTAAACTAGCAAAAGTGGATTCGGACACGCTCTAAGTGTACCTGCACCATTCGCTTCAGACCATGCGCTTAGATCATTAAAATAGGGCCCTTAGGGCCAGTTTTACCAACAACTTGCGCCAGCGCAAACCGCCTTTTGGCGTTAAAATAGTACTGTCATGTTTTACTAAAGATGTGCAGTGATGAATTAGCGCTGAAAAGGCATGGACCGTTATTTTTGCGCCTGACCTTATTGAATATGCATTTGTAGGAGTTTCCCTTTCAGTTTCCCTAATTTATTTGGAATGCCAGAAGCACACATTATCCAAACATATAGTTTGAAGACCATGTTATATTTAATTTGCTTCAGGAAATAAAAGATGACTAAAAGACGCAAGTCTATCAAAACTTCTTGCAACATTCATTATTTGGCCTCTGGTTCTTTTCAATGTACTGTGGCTTCTTTATTTCTTTATTCTTTATTTGCGACTACACTAATTTGTGCTGCGCTTGGTATATTCCGTTGGTTGGTATGTAAATGTGATGTTGCGTCTGTGTTCTTTAATTTGCGCGGTTGTTAGTAAATCACCCGCAGAAATTTCCACACCTGTCGGTGCTGTTTTGGATTTGCGCTCTCGCGTTAATTTGCCCTGTTTAGTAAAACTGGCCCTTAGAGTTTAAACGTTCATTAATAAAATAATAATATTTTATTTTATTTTATTTTAGGTCTAATATTGTGTACAGTTGTTTTGAGTTCCCAAAACACCAGTGTGAATGTAATGTGGAGTCACAATTAAAAAGAGGTTAGTCGTACAGCACTATATGAATAATTTTAAAATAAAAACAATACAAATAAAATACTAAAAAATATTCAAAATTTTATCTGTTTACTTGCATGTCATGTGACCATTAACCGATATCAGAGAACCTTAAATTTCAATTAGGTACTTCAAGTAAATGCATTATGTCTAAGGGATTCGGCTGACCATCTTACACCTGCTAAGACCAGCAAACCACCTTAGGCTGGTCTAAGCTGGGTTTTTTTTCCCAGCAGGGTTTATGTAATGCAGAAATATTTCTTTAAATGATGTAATCAATTGGACCGCACGAGATTCCGCCACCACAGTCATTTTGAAGGGTCATATAGAAATAGCCGTTCTTTATACAATTAGGTTTTGACATTTGTCTTGGAAGACGATGAGTCAGAAAGAGGATGTTTGCATCTACGTCACACTTGTTATGAATCTGGCTTGCCTTCCTGTCCTCTAATACCTGTTTATTTGTCATTTGACCTTCACAGGAGTTGCTGGAGAGGTTCATGGAGGGCCACGTGCCCCTGGAGGAATTCCTTGATTCTTTTCAAAGCCACAGGAAGACGTACCACATCCGCCGCGCTCAAGCCGAGAAGCTCCAGGAGCTCAACAAACCCGACAGGAAAGCGAAGAAACAGGAGGAGGAGGAGCGGAAGAGGGAGGAGGAACATACGGAGTCCCGGCCAAACGGCATCAGCGCACACGGCCCTCCCCGTGTCTTCCAGCTGCGATACGGTCTGACCCCGGCCATCCTGCTGCCGCTCTCCTCTTCCTCCGCTTCGGTCTTACCTCCTCTGGACTCGCGCTCAGGCCAGCCGCAGGTTTCAGGGCCTTGCGCCCGTCACTCCTGCCCCAGGCAGCCCGTCGGCCTGAGAGTAATTGGACAGTTACCCGGATGGCCAGTGAGACCGGTCCGATTGCAGCAGCTGTACAGGCCCAGTCCCCATCAGCCCGAACCTCCGTGTCGATAACGCTCGGCATGCAAAGACCACGTGAAGCCTTCATCAAGTCGATATATTATAATAATGATGCTGCCATGAAATCAAACCTTCATGTACCCAAAAAAGGGAGGAGAGCGGAAAGCCATAAAGTATTTGTTAATGTCGCTTGTCGTCGTTGCTTGTTCGTTTCATTTCGATCTGTTTGGTGTTTGTGTGGGTTTAGTCAGGACGTGGCAGGAGTTTAGCTGCTGTTTGTGTGAGGGAAGTGCCCTGTTTCTTCAGACACTGCTTTTTGACTGAAAGGTCTTTTGGGCCGCTGAGGGACTTGTAAAATGGCACCTTTTTGTAATGTTAATGGGTGTTCAATAAAGTCTAATCATGATGTTTATTTTAAACCTATATCTTGGTAGTTTTGTATTTTATGTTCTTAATTTTACTGGCTGCACTGTTCAAAATCTTTTCGTGATCCGTATGTTTTTCTTTTTTGTAGCATTGAATCATATTTAAAACAGCAAATTTACTTCAGATTCAAAAATTAGTTATATTCATTTCACTTGTTTTGTGTAAAATCTCAGTAAATTTATTATTTATTTGTATTAATATTTTATTATTATTGACAAAGTATCAATTACTATTTTTTTTAAAAAATCTGTCAAGAACATGTCTTAGTCATATTTCACCTCAAGATCAAAATAAGAAATGAAAAAGATAATAATAATAATAATAATAATAATTATTATTATTATTATACAACATATTTGTGCAAAATGCAGCAAGTAAATACTTTTTAATTAAATATTGTGAATTATATTAATTCTTAAAAATGTATAATTATTTAGAATATTGTGAAGTACAAAAATGTCACAATGCAAAAATACTGTCTGTAAAAATTTGAATGTTTTCTTTCTTAAAAATGTATTATTATTCAGAATATATTGAATTACAAAAATAAGTAAATAATAATGATAATAATAATAAATGTAAAAACCTAAGTAAACTATCCAGGCACATTGCAATAATGAGAAAATAATTATTATTGAGAATATTGTGGATTATATATAAATAAATAAAAACTCCAAGTAAACCATCCAGGCACATTATAGTAATGTGAACTGTGTGTAAACTGTGCATAAAACTATCCAAAATGTTAGTGTTCCTCAAATGTTTTCATGATGGAAAATAAAGTGTATTATTATTCTTTTGATTTTGGGGTGAAATATGACCCAGACATATTTTTGTGAGATTCACCCTATTATTATTTTTCTATCAGATAAGTTTTGTTATATTAGGGAATTTTCTTCCAAGTAATACATAATAAAAAAGATTACAAGCTTGGGTTAGATGAACTCATTATGTACGTTTGTGTGTGCGAGACTCGTTTTACAATGAGAACGGTTCAGATGGTTTATTTATTATTGACACAGCTGCAGCTGAAGTCTTTAAAAGCCCGAACTTGTCAAACACTTTGTTGTTGCAAGTTTTCTCAGCCATTGCAGTGGAGTTTGTAGTCAGAAAGTATGGACATGCTGTTGTCTTTGACTGAGCTCTCATAGACGGCTGATCTTTCTCCGGGGTTATGCCTTTATTCTTAAGCTACAGTTGAATAGAGTTACAAATAAACTCGGATTAGCACACAATACATTATAATAAGCTTGCTCTTAAACCAGCGCCAATGAAAATCATATCTAAGAGTGAGGGATTTATTTATTTATGGAAATCCTGTTATGGAATACCCCATGTGGACTTCAAACACTTTATTTGTTAGGATTTTATTTCCAGGCCAGAAAGTTCTGCCTTCACTTTCAGTGGAGAATTTATATTGAGCAGCTATGGGAAAATACATTGATGCATTATGAATTATTACAACAGAGAGAGTGGTGTTATGTGCCTTTTAACACCCTGTAGGGATTAGTAAGAGGTGCAGAGCAGAAATGTTTACTAAGCTTCACCTGTTTCTGACAATGGATGGATGTCAGCAAAAAGTTACAAGTGCCAAGACCTTACCAGCACTGTGTTCACACCCTTTTTTTAATCTGAACCTATTTATTTATTAACAAACACATTAAAAATACAATTCATCTCTTTCATGATGAGCATGTTTTTAACTTCTGATGTAAAGAAATTAAATATTTACAATTTTTTTCTTCAAAAGTCCAAAATGTCAGGGTATTACAATTGTCGAGAAAGAAAAAGTAATAAAAAACTCATAAGAATTCAAAAAGAAAACCATACTGTGTTTCAGCACTGTGTTATTTATTTCAGCACACTGAGATAATATTACAGTTTTAGTAATATTCATTTTTGTTTTTAATGTCTACGATGTCTACAAATTTATATTAATTTTTATTTCAGTTTTTCAATTTGTCACCTCATTTTGGGTAAGTCATGGCCACATTTTCTTAAACTTTGAAAAACTTATGTATTCAAAGTGTATGGAGCCCTGCACGTAACACATTAAACTATATATATATATATATATATATATATATATGTGTGTGTGTGTGTGTGTGGGTGTGTGACCCTGGACCACAAAACCAAACCAGTCATAAGGGTAAATTTTTTGAAATTGAGATTTATACATCATCTGAAATCTGAATAAACAAACTTTCCATTGATGCATGGTTTGTTAGAATAGGACAATATTTGGCCGAGATACAACTATTTGAAAATCTGGAATCTGAGGGTGCAAAAAAATCAAAATACTGAGAAAATCGCCTTTAAAGTTGTCCAAATGAAGTTCTTAGAAATGCATATTACTAATCAAAAATTAAGTTGTGATATATTTACAGTAGGAAATTTACAAAATATCTTCATGGAACATGATCTTTACTTAATATCCTAATGATTTTTGGCATAAATGAAAAATCAATCATTTTGACCCATACAATTTTTTTTTGGCTATTGCTACAAATATACCCGTGCTACTTAAGACTGGTCTTGTGGTCCAGGGTATATATATATATATATATATATATATATATTGCTGCAAATTAAGAATTCCCTTTTTTTTAGGTTAATCATTTTCCACATTTTCTTTACCTGCAGCCATGTTGTGGTAACTAGCTTCCTCATTTTAATTAAGTTAGATCATGAGAGAGCAAATGAGTACAGCATGGCCACAATTTATCTAAAATGATGAACAAATTAGTAAAACGTTGCCACTAAGTCGTGGAAATGAATTCTTAATTTGTGACTATTTTATCTATTTTCCCCCCTCATGTCATGTGTCGAGCTCCGCAAAAGTGTAAGAAAAATGTATTTTTAGTTATTTTTACTTGATGGTTATACCACATGATATTATTAGCAGTGTTGGGGAAAGATACTTTTAAAAGTAATGTATTACAATATTGCATTACTCCATAAAAAGTAACTAATTGCATTTTAGTTACTTTTTATGGAAAGTAAAGTATTGTGTTACTTTTTGTCACCTGGGCTGGGCTTGCTTATTTATTTTTAATAACAGAAAACCCAAAAGTTATATTTTTGGCGACTGTAAAGACCCTTTAACACCAAGAGTGAAGAAAATGCCTCTGCACTTACTCCCAATTTCTCTCAACACGGGGACAGGAGAGGTGTAAGTGAATAAATAAGAAAACAAAGTAACTTGCATTACTTCTTTGAAAAAGTAACTCAGATATTTTCTTGTTAGGGCTGGGCGATATATCGAACGATATGATCATGCGCATCTCGTCAGTAAAGCCGGTTCCGTGATTAGCTGTAAATCTCCATCACCTGCTTTCAAATGGAGTGGCAGTTAACACACAGAGCCGTAGTTCACTGACAAGCTGCACAATATCGCGTTCATTATCGAAGGCGATTCATCTGCGATAATGAACTCGATATTGCATAACTTTTCAGTGATCTACGGCTCCGTGTATTAAATGCCGCGCCATTTGAAAGCAGGTGATGGAGATTTACTGCTAATCACGGAACCGGCTTTACTGACGAGATGCGCATGATCATATCGTTCGATAGATCCCCCAGCCCTATTTAAAAGTAATGCGTTACTTTACTAGTTACTTGAAAAAAGTCATTTGATTACGTAACTCGCATTACTTGTAAAGCATTACCCCCAACACTTATTATTAGAGTCATTAAAGTTAAACCTTTCTTAAAAATGCTTATCAAACATGAACACAAAGAGTAGGCCTACATTTCTAAAAACTTGGCACCTTTGTTTTAAACAACACATTCTTGTGGCACTTGCTTCGTAACTATTTTACATTTTAGCAAATAAGTGGCTAATTTGTATGAATTCCTAGACTCTCATTCCTGAGTTTTCGTACAGCCTTCTTGCTTAGACGTCTTTTTTGCACAAATCAAAATCTACAAATTCATACAATTCACCACCTCAAAAAATAGTTATGTTTTCTCATTAGATCAGGGCTGCATTTCTCTAAGCTAAGTTGATCATAGAGACCATTGGTGGCAATAGGACTACGATCTACTTAGGCTTATGATGCTTTTGGGAAACGCAGCCCAGGTTGTTTTAGGTTGTTTTTTTCCTTTTCTATATAATAATACAGGGGGAAAAAAGCACATTTGATTTAAAATATTAGGTTTACTGGTCAGACTTTATTTTAAAGTTCCAATTCTTGCTGTTAACAAACAATTAACTATGACTTTTGCTTCAATAAACTCCTAATTTGCTGCTTATTAATAGTTAGTAAGGTAGTTGTTAAGTTTAGGTACTAGATAGGATTAAGGATGTAGAATTTGTGCTTTATAAGTACTAAGAAACAGCCAATATGCAACTAGTTAATAGTGAGAATTGGTCCCTATACTAAATTGTTAGCGATGTATATATCACATAACTATACTAAATATCAGCTGTGGCGTCCACAAATATCAACAGTATACAGTAATGGAATTGGCCAAAAGATATGTTTTTATAAATCAAACCCCTGTTTTCCTGATGCTGTGGTGAATCCGGCCTCAGCATGAAATGAAACTCACTCAGTAGATCATCTACTGAAGTCATATGACATCACTGTGCAAGAATTAGCATGAAGCCTAGAGGCACATTCGTTTCTAAGAACAAGAAGCCTTTTCTCGGCATTTATGACCCTTCAGACATCCCGTCATAGTGGCAGCGTCAGTCTGCGAGGTCAGACAGAGTCCACATCTATCAACCCATCGCCACATCTAGCATAAGGTGACCTTGAACATGATATCCCTGATCTAATTCCCCCTCCTCAGAGACCCTCAAATCCTGATACTCCGATATGTCTTCATTTTCATTCCACAACACTGGCTCTTGACATGCAGAGGGGCGGCCCAGAAGAGGGATTTGACTCCTAAAAGCCAGATTTCGTTTGTCAGGCCGCAAGGATTTATTTGCCCGGTGGATTTGCTTGTTCTAGCATGTGCTATCATGGACCAGATCAGTGTTTCCATTATGGAGGCAGGAGGAATGTTGTCGACACATAAGCAGGAAGGTGTTTTCTGTCCGGCACTGAATTCATTTGGTCGATTTCATGCTGCGGATTTCAATAGGGTCTCAAAAGTCAGTCAAGAAAATACACAAGCGCAACATCTGTAATGCATGGCATTCATCTCAGTAATATTGCATTCAGAATACTGAGTCCAAATTCCTTCAAGTGGAAAATTCAAATGCTTCCTTGTAATAAAAGTGTCAAGTGCTGTATTTAAGACATTGCCTTTCTTAAATTCATACAGTATTATTACCACAAACTATGGATCAAAAGTATAGGTAAAGATTCATAGCTAAGATCCTCAGCTAAGATTTTTTTTGTTTTTTAAGGTCTCTTATGCTCACCATGACTTTTATTTGATTGAAAATATGGTTAAAAATGCAGTTATATTGTAAAATAATAGTACAATTTAAAATAGCTGTTTTCTATTTTCATATTAATCTTCAGTGTCACATGATACTTCAGAAATTATGATTTGCTGTTCAGGAAATATTTCTTATTATTATCAGTATGGAAAACAGTTTTTGTTAGTTAATATTTTCTGGAAACCGCTATACACTATTGTCTTGAAGATAAGTATGACTAAAAAAATACTTAATTTAATACTTCTTCATTCTGCAAGGATGCATCAAATGTATTAAATGTGACAGTAAATAAATGTATAATGTTACAAAGGATTTCTATTTCAAATAAATGCTGTTTTTAGGCTTTCTATTCATCAAAGAGTCCTCCAAAAATATTAGGCAGCAAAAACAGTTTCACTGATGATGGTGATGATGATGATGATAATAATAATAATACTAATAATAATACACACACACAAAATATTAGAATGATTTGTGAAGGATCATGTGACGCTAAAGACAGAGTAATGGCTGCTAAAAATTCAGCTAAATCACATTTTAAAATGTATTAATATAGAAAACAGTTATTTTGAATTGTAATAATATTTCACAATATTACTATTTTTACTATATTGGTGAGCATAAAGAGACTTCTGTTAAAAACAATAAAATATTCAGTATTCCAAACTTGTTGTCACAGGAGGACCAGGCTCCTCACCCAGCCAATTACCTCGCTCCACATCTCCAGCATATTAATCATCGGCACCTGCACCTTGTCAGCCCCACAATCACCTGCCTCATAAAACACCCTCACCTCCTCACTTCAGTGTCCGATCTCGTACTTGCTACATGGACTCACACCTTGCTGACAACCGCAAGTATCATTACCCTGAACTACTTACCTTCTACTTACCTTCTCCATATCTTCCCTCCGTATCCTCTACCTCATCAGATCCGTTCCGGCAGTTGAGGCTATCCATCGTCCTGGCTCGCCATTTCCCCGGTACCCTGGAACAAGAGGGAAAAGATTGTCACTGACACGGATCACGTCACTGAACCTTTCACGAAGTGTGCTACTCACCTGGTTTGATTCCATCACGAGTGTTTGTTGACTGTGCACCTATAAATAAATACCTGACGTTTTACTTACCTGTGTGTTCGACTGATTCCATTACACTTGTAGGGTAGTAACTGGTAGTGTATATACAGTTAGCAAGAGTACTGTATTTTCATTTTGTAAAAGACATTGATCTTGCTAAATTCCATAAGTCCACAACCATAAATGCAGCTTGGCTTTAAAGTGATTCAATCACATAGTATGCCAAGGCACAGACAGATCTCACAGCGCCCTTTGCATAAAAAAGGAAGATGGAGACTTTCTCATGAACAGAACTGCTTTGTTCAGCCAGATGACATCTTTGATGAGCGTCAAATGATGTGCTGTCAGGCCTGTTGACATCCTGTGGTAAATTTCAGTCACAAACATGATTATTATAAATTTCAGCACAGCGTTATTTGCTCAGTATGAAGCGAATGTATTGTGTGGCTTCATGAATGCTGAACCCTCAATGAAATGACTGCTTGCTGAGATTCTTACAAATGCGCTTTTGCAGACACAAACACACATCATTGTGTACAGGGCCATAGAAAGTGGACGCAAGACCAAATGACGCACATACCATCTGGTGTGCATTCAAACTGCTGTTTTGGGAGAATCATAATGTTTTATCTAACCGTTCCATAATCTATTTCTAAATATCGATGCTTTTAGTCTGTGTTTCCTATTGTAATCTGTTTAGATGGGTTACCGGCAGACTGGATGTTCATTTTCCGCTTGATGCAATTCCCCCCTGGATTAAAAAGAAGGGTTATGACCTTCCTTCGCTCTCAGACTGTGTCCCTCCAGGCTGTTTGTGTTGGTCAAATGTTTTCTTCAGGGCTCAGCTTGTTTCTGGATGGCCTGATCCCCTGATTTAATACTAAGGATGAGACAAAGGACCTGAGGAATCTCATATCAATCATGTTATGAGAGACTCATTTTGGACTGCAATTCACCATGCTATATAACTAACCACGAGCGAAAACTGCACTTAATAAACATTCTGTAAACATTTTCATGATATGTAAATTGTACTTCTCTTGGGCTGAATGTTAGCTTAATTATAATTGAATTAAATATAAAGAAGGAATTCATTAAGAACGAATTGTACCCACTGATGGCTTTGTTTATTTGCACATGCTTGTCTGCTCTATTTGGCATCAAATTCAATGCAGGAATTATACTAAAAAGGCAACAGTGCAATTATTATTGATAATACATTTAGCTATTTGTGGTAACACTCAATTATGAACAATTATGAACATTAGCTGATGCATTAGATATTTTTTATCTACAAGTATAAAAACAACGATTCAAATGAATGATGTGCTTTCTATTAATCAACAAAACCAGCAAAAAAAATAATATATATATATATATATAGAGAGAGAGAGAGAGAGAGAGAAATGTATTCATACATTTATATTTATTTACTTATCTATTTATTATTTATTTATTTTATTTATCAAAAATACAGTAAAAACAGTACTATTGTGAAAAATGATTAAAATGTAAAATAACTAATTTCTATTTAAATATATTTTAATTTATTCCTGTAATGGCAAAGTTGAATATATATATATATATATATATATATACACTGAACAAAATTATAAACGCAACACTTTTGTTTTTGCCCCCATTTTTCATGAGCTGAACTCAAAGATCTAAGACTTTTTCTATGTACACAAAAGACCTATTTCTCTCAAATATTGTTAGCAAATCTGTCTAAATCTGTGTTAGTGAACACTTCTCATTTGCTGAGATAATCCATCCACCTCACAGGTGTGGATATCAAGATGCTGATTAGACAGCATGATTATTGCACAGGTGTGCCTTAGGCTGGCCACAATAAAAGGCCACTCTAAAATGTGCAGTTTTATCACACAGCACAATGCCACAGATGTCGCAAGTTTTGAGGGAGCATGCAATTGGCATGCTGACTGCAGGAATGTCCACCAGAGCTGTTGCCCATGAATTAAATGTTCATTTCTCTACCATAAGCCATCTCCAAAGGCATTTCAGAGAATTTGGCAGTGCATCCAACCACCTCACAACCGCAGACCACGTGTAACCACACCATCCCAGGACCTCCACATCCAGCATCTTCACCTCCAAGATCATCTGAGACCAGCCACCCAGACAGCTACTGCAACAATCGGTTTGCATAACAAAGAATTTCTGCACAAACTGTCAGAAACCGTCTCAGTGAAGCTCATCTGCATGCTCGTCGTCCTCATCGGGGTCTCGACATGACTGCAGTTCGTAACTGACTTGAGTGGGCAAATGCTCACATTCGATGGCGTCTGGCACTTTGGAGACATGTTCTCTTCACGGATGAATCCCGGTTTTCACTGTATAGGGCAGATGGCAGACAGCATGTATGGCATCATGTGGGTGAGCGGTTTGCTGATGTCAACATTGTGGATCGAGTGGCCCATGGTGGCGGTGGGTTTATGGTATGGGCAGGCGTATGTTATGGACAACGAACACAGGTGCATTTTATTGATTGGCGTTTGAATGCACAGAGATACCGTGACGAGATCCTGAGGCCCATTGTTGTGCCATTCATCCACGACCATCACCTCATGTTGCAGCATGATAATGAACGGCCCCATGTTGCAGGATCTGTACACAATTCCTGGAAGCTGAAAACATCCCAGTTCTTGCACGGCCAGCATACTCACCGGACATGTCACCCATCGAGTATGTTTGGGATGCTCTGGATCGGCGTATACGACAGCGTGTTCCAGTTCCTGCCAATATCCAGCAACTTCGGACAGACAATGAAGAGGAGTGGACCAACATTCCACAGACAATCACAACAACCTGATCGACTCTATGCGAAGGAGATGTGTTGCACTGCATGAGGCAAATGGTGGTCACACCAGATACTGACTGGTTTTCAGACCCCCCTCCAATACAGTAAAACTGCACATTTTAGAGTGGCCTTTTATTGTGGACAGCCTAAGGCACACCTGTGCAATAATCATGCTGTCTAATCAGCATCTTGATATGCCACACCTGTGAGGTGGATGGATTATCTCGGCAAAGGAGAAGTGCTCACTAACACAGATTTAGACAGAGTCGTGAACAATATTTGAGAGAAATAGACCTTTTGTGTACATAGAAAAAGTCTTAGATCTTTGAGTTCAGCTCATGAAAAATGGGGGCAAAAACAAAAGTGTTGCGTTTATAATTTTGTTCAGTGTATGTATATATATATATATATATATATATATATATATATATATATTCAACTTTGTTTATATATATATATATATATACAACTTTGCCATTACAGGAATAAGCACATCATTCATTTGAAAATGAAATGTTTTTATACTTGTCTTTACTATCATTTTTGATCACTTCAAAGCATATATATGGGGTTCAGTAAGATGAAAAATGTATTAGTACATTTATATTATTTTATTTATTTATTTAGCATTTGTATCTTTTATCATATTGCTGTTGCCGTTACTTCATAAAAGCCCCTCGAGTATGTCACAGTGATTTTAACATGGCTAGGAAGGTTGCACCACAACAAAGAGGTTCAGCATCATTGTATTTGCAGATCAGCCTCTGCCACCTTGAAACCTCAGATTATCCTTATCTTTCCTGTGTCCTAAAAGCTATAAGCCTTTAAGTTCAAAGGATTCTGTTTAAGTCGTTCTCCATCCTTTTGAAAATGTCTTATAGTAATACACACAGACAGACTGCCTTGATGTTTAATGCTAGCTGAAATATTCAAATGAGAGCCCATCATATCTTACTATTGTCAGGATGGGGTATGTGAAAAGAGCCTCAAATACAAACTGTCAAATATTTTCCTTGTTTTGATGGATGTTGGGTAGGCAGCCTGCTGAATGCAGTATCAGCTGGAATGTAATGAGAAAATGAGAAAGGGGATGATGTATAGCCACCTTTGATCCTCCACTGCTTTTATCAACTAGCTGCAGCGTACAAGGTTGTAAATTTGACAAGCTGTTTATACGAGTAAGTGTGAGAGAAAGAAATATAGAGAGAAGTAAGAACAATAAAGCCATTAATTACAAACCACTGAGCCATATCAGATGTGATAAGTCAGACCCATGTCTCTGTATAAGATGCTGCTGTTTTTTGATCAATGTTTGATTATAGGCAAGTCGGATTATGCGGCAGCCATCTTGGTAATACAAATAGCCATATTAAGAAAAGCTACTTTGCAACTTGTAACTACAACTAATGTACAGGAGTTAAAGAACAGTCAAACGTTTACTTTTGTAGCTAGCTAGCTGTACACAAGAAGCTACTAGCAAAACATGCTAATATGCAACAACTATACTGAAGCTATTTTCATCAGGAATATCCAAAAGGTTGGACTTCCATTCCTGCAGTCACCAATTTGAGTGTTGTGTCATGTCTGCAAGTGGTCTTTCTTCTCCCTACTTGTACTGTCACCTAACTCATCTGATAAATCTTCAGCTTGCACATTGCATGTACACATGATGTGCGTATTAGTGTCTATTTCTGTTAGCATGCTTCATGCTTCTATGAGGGAACATCATTCTATAGAGTGGACACATTTGCCCTGAAGGCAGGATTCACACATAGGCAGTGACAACCTAGTCTTAAGAAGTGACTTTATGGGAGAAGGCATGGTTTGAGTCACACGCATCGAGTGTAGGGTATGTGCTTTATGGACTGACGTTCAAGGGCAAGACTGTGAGTGCACTCAACCGGCGTAAACAGGATTCAAATGCACATTGGCCTACAAATAAACACAAATTAGCTATATAGCATATATGCAGCAAGTCATCAGCTCATAACAGCATGTACATTTATGCCGACAAACACATATTTGCACACACGTACTACTGGGTGCACATGTGTTTTTGCCCTACATAGTGGAGGCTTGGGCTAGATATCACACTTTTAAGTAAACTAAAACATTTCTCAGGCTGGGTTTATTTTTGAAAGTCAATTTTACATTTTTTGTAAATACACATCTTCAAGTTTGGCTACACAAATCTGTTGAACATTTATTCCCATTGTTATTTCCCAGGAAAAAGATACTGTACAGTTTATTGAACACACATTTTTTTGTGACAACATATCCTTATTGAAAGTTTTTGAGGTGTTTGAAACCAACATATAAAACCTGAGGGAGAAAACACACAATTGACTCAAAACCTTATGACAATTTACTCCATTCTCCCTTATACATAAATATACTGCTTGTATTTTAAAATTTTCATGACATTTTTTGAATTCCTAACTTGCTGTTATATTTACAGTAAAATTGATCATTTATCATTCTGTGTTTATGTGTGTGTTTCATTGTGTGTGTATGATGGTTTAAAGCTAACAGGCCTGTTGCAAAGCTGCTCAGGGAAAACTACACCTATTACAAATTGTTTTGCCTTCAGTGTCTTAATATATCCATTTTTTGTTACTCCATTGGCATTTTAAATAATATTTTCAGTATAAACCTCCCTACAAAACATTTTTATTAGTATGTATGTATATATATATATATATATATATATATACACACACACACAGTCAGGTCCATAAATATTGGGACATCGACACAATTCTAACATTTTTGGCTCTATACACCACCACAATGGATTTCAAATGAAACGAATAAGATGTTCTTTAACTGCAGACTGTCAGCTTTAATTTGAGGGTATTTACATCCAAATCAGGTGAACGGTGTAGGAATTACAACAGTTTGCATATGTGCCTCCCACTTGTTAAGGGACCAAAAGTAATGGGACAGAATAATAATCATAAATCAAACTTTCACTTTTTAATACTTAGTTGCAAATCCTTTGCAGTCAATTACAGCCTGAAGTCTAGAACGCATAGACATCACCAGACGCTGGGTTTCATCCCTGGTGATGCTCTGCCAGGCCTCTACTGCAACCGTCTTCAGTTCCTGCTTGTTCTTGGGGCATTTTCCCTTCAGTTTTGTCTTCAGCAAGTGAATGCATGCTCAATCGGATTCAGGTCAGGTGATTGACTTGGCCATTGCATAACAGTCCACTTCTTTCCCTTCAAAAACTCTTTGGTTGCTTTTGCAGTATGCTTTGGGTCATTGTCCATCTGCACTGTGAAGCGCCGTCCAATGAGTTCTGAAGCATTTGGCTGAATATGAGCAGATAATATTGCCCGAAACACTTCAGAATTCATCCTGCTGCTTTTGTCAGCAGTCACATCATCAATAAATACAAGAGAACCAGTTCCACTGGCAGCCATACATGCCCACGCCATGACACATTCACTGATGAGGTGGTATGCTTAGGATCATGAGCAGTTCCTTTCCTTCTCCATACTCTTCTCTTCCCATCACTCTGGTACAAGTTGATCTTGGTCTCATCTGTCCATAGGATGTTGTTCCAGAACTGTGAAGGCTTTAGATGTCATTTGGCAAACTCTAATCTGGCCTTCCTGTTTTTAAGGCTCACCAATGGTTTACATCTTGTGGTGAACCCTCTGTATTCACTCTGGTGAAGTCTTCTCTTGATTGTTGACTTTGACACACATACACCTACCTCCTGGAGAGTGTTCTTGATCTGGCCAACTGTTGTGAAGGGTGTTTTCTTCACCAGGGAAAGAATTCTTCGGTCATCCACCACAGTTGTTTTCCGTGGTCTTCCGGGTCTTTTGGTGCTTGCTGAGCTCACCGGTGCGTTCCTTCTTTTTAAGAATGTTCCAAACAGTTGTTTTGGCCACGCCTAATGTTTTTGCTATCTCTCTGATGGGTTTGTTTTGTTTTTTCAGCCTAATGATGGCTTGCTTCACTGATAGTGACAGCTCTTTTGATCTCATCTTGACAGTTGACAGCAACAGATTCCAAATGCAAATAGCACACTTGAAATGAACTCTGGACCTTTTATCTGCTCATTGTAATTGGGATAATGAGGGAATAACACACACACCTGGCCATGGAACAGCTGAGAAGCCAATTGTCCCATTACTTTTGGTCCCTTAACAAGTGGGAGGCACATATGCAAACTGTTGTAATTCCTACACCGTTCACTTGATTTGGATGTAAATACCCTCAAATTAAAGCTGACAGTCTGCAGTTAAAGCACATCTTGTTCGTTTCATTTGAAATCCATTGTGGTGGTGTATAGAGCCAAAAATGTTAGAATTGTGTCGATGTCCCAATATTTATGGACCTGACTGTATATATATATATATACATACATACAGTGTGTGTGTGTGTATATATATATATATATATATATATATATATATTATATCTTCCTCTTCCTTAGTATTTCAGCTTATTTCAGTTAGTTGGCCAGGCAACATTTAATTTTTTTTTAAGTGTAAGTTTTTTTATCTAATATTTATATTTTACTGTATTTTAGCTTTATTTCAATGACTGAAAATACATTTTCTCTTGCACTGAGCCAGCAATCTCCACCTCAGTAGCACTTACATACAACAAACTTTTCCAGTTTTATTCCTATTTATATTCTAAAGGTTTTTTTTTTTTTTTTACCTTCAGAGGGGGTTGTTCATATATGATTTGCCTGATTTCTATAACATTTTATTCCTAAAAACATTTTTTTTTTCTTTGGCTGTTGACAGTATTTTCTGATTTATGGAGTGATAAAAAGAGACATCCAAAATCCCCTTGATAAAAAACTATATTCATATATATTCTATAAACATATTTATATCTAAACATAACATTTGAGAAAACTTATACAAAACAATTTTCTTTACTGTGATTAATTAACAGAGAGAAGTATGGTGAGATTTAATTGTTCAAATTTTTACCCTATCCATCAATAGCTGCTAGCCTGTAAGATATTTTTCTGGAAGACAAGACAAAAATACTTATTAATAAAAAGATATGATCATGAAAGGCACAAAAAAGAAGCGGGAAGACAGTATAGGGGTATCTCATACTGATTCCAGCTCGCTCCAGCATGTTTGAGGAATTGCCCTACACAAACCGTTTGTGATTACAATCGAAAAATCAACAGCTGCATTGTGTGTGGATCAGATCTCACAATCACGGCAGAGTGGAGATGTGAGATACTGCTATGGTTGAATTCTGCTGAATATTTCACTGCACACTGATAACTATTAAAATCCAAACAGCCCCTATCTGCTGAGCTATCATGCTCACAATGGACTGTACGGTGATTATAATGATGGCTGTAGCCTGGGAACTATTGCATTTAACATCACACACTGCTGGCACTGACACAATGTGCAAATTATGTTCCCCAGCATAACAAGGACACAATACCCTTTCTGTTTCACTCTTAATCACTTTTAATTTCATTTTATTTCAAATCAAACATTCTCTCTTGCCATTCATCTCACTACAGTCTGTCTTCACTTCCTGCCACAAAAGGGTAAAAAGACAGTTTATGGGGACAGTTATGTCAACACACGTAAGTGCTTTACGGGTTGACTATGGTGAATCACATGATGAGTATATGAGGATTGTCCTGGGCCTGTTGGCTCACACAAGGATTGTGAGAAAAATATATTTTTTTCCCAAACCAGTTGTGAATGAGGTGAATATGGTATTGCATGAAAGTGGTGAAAATCAATTTCTTAATGTTGTTTGCATGTCTGTTTACATATCTTGAGTTTTCAGTATACTTAAAGACAAACCATGTGCAAATTAGTCAACACAATTGCTTGCTACTTGTAGATCACCCTGTATAATTCACTCTTCCACTTCTTTTTCGGAATCAGTTTCTGGTTCAAACACATATGGTGTGATTGAATGGAAGCGGGGACTAATCTGCATATTCATGAATCCATGTACTAAATTTGATTAGGGTGCAGAATTATATTTAAGCCATTTTAAGGCATGATGACACTATTTTCACCAGAAAAACATTTACATTTATAATTTTGATGATCAAAGATTAATTTTAAGGGATAAATCAGTGACTGCAGGGGAACTTCAGATATAACGTACAGGTGGAAATATGTATGGGTGGTTTAAGGATCTAAAAACTGATGTTGAGGATATGTATTCTAATGCATCTAAATAAAATGGCATCATTATTACTTTTACACCATAGACCCCCATTATCACATGCAGGGCCAGAGACAACATTCCTGTTTTCCCCCTTGATTGGTTTCAGTGGGTGGTTTATTAAGGCTCTGCATGTGTCAGTTTAACGCAGCAGTATTTGAGGAAGGACCTGATGTATGAAATATTTGTTTTGATGTATAGACTTATAGAGCAAAAAAGACTTGGTGGAAGTGGGATTCTGTGGGCTCTGAACAAATAAGGGTGGCAACTGGCAAGCAATGAAAATGCTGATGACCTTACCCCGCCTGCATGCAGGAAACTCCTGTGTCCTGTTGAGGAAGGGTGAGGTGATGTCTATAATAAGAAAGACATCCCTAGATGAACTGCACCTTCTCTGCGATAAAATTACTTGCACTAATAAAATAAGGTGACCAGATTTCTGAAATGGAAACTGGGGCATTTCCTATTTCAGTGGTCAAATTTTAGTGGGTTCACTATACTATTGTTAAAATTAAAAATTATTATGTCATCTATCAAAACAGTTAATCACACTATGAAAACAATTAATAGTAAGCATTGTAAATAGCAAGCAGTTCAAAACAATATATTATATTATATTATAAAAAAATTATGATATTGCAAAAATATTACAAAAATATAACAAAATAAATATGAGAAGATATGATAAATAAACTGTATTTAACAATTATTTTTACCAATTTTTTTAATATTCTAATTTAACTGATACACAGTATACCGGCGCTTCTACATTTTAATCTTTAGCATAAAATAACTAATTCTTTAGCATAAAATAACCTAAAATAACTTTCTGACGCTGGAAATTCAAGACTGATGTAAAATTTTTTGGAGTATGAGATTCTCATGCACACGTATCTCAGGTACCCCTTCACTACTTTAGACTTATGTGCCCTCTAAAAGCTTGCGTTCTGCAAGTGCACGGCACATTGTAGTGCCTACCCTTGACCATAACAGACTGAGACACCTGCACATGCTAAAAAAGTGCTGTACGTACACGCACAAAAGCTGTTTTTTCTCTAGTTTAAAAGTGTTTATAGGGGTTTTAGAAAACTTGCTTAAGTTAAATTCATTCAGCTAATTGGTAAATAGAAGTGGCCTGCTATTTTTGTGTATCCGTAAGATACTCCATAAATTCCAAATCCTCTTTCTATCAGCTTGCATGTTGCAAAATGAATCAGACATGTCTAAAAAACTGTTCTAGATTTGATGACTCGAGATTCTGATTCTTGAACGAATCGTTTGGAGGTTTTGTGAAATATTTTAAAGGTAGGGTAGACGATTTTTGAGGAGGCTATAGCAGGCTAGCTTTGAAAGCCTAAGATACCACCCTCCCTGCAAATCACTCTCCAAAGCCACGCCTCCTCCAAAACACATGAACGCACACAGGCAGACCTGATGACAACCAATGACACGATGAGAGATGGTGTTGGTGGAAGGCTGAATGCAACACTGCCAGATTACCTCATGTCTTGTTCACTGGTGAGAAAACATTACAGTATAAATCGCATAATGTTACAATAATAACGCCTTCCAAAGGTCTGCAATAGTGTAATTGAAGAACAGGGTGCGTGGAGATATGCAAAGACATACATTGACAGGCAGGTAGGATAGCCTCGGACCCAGGAATATGACTGGACGAATATGGTCCTACGTCTTCCACAAACGATATAAATACATATAAATACATTTAGACCTCATAACTTAGTGATTGTGATCAGGATGACTTTCAACCAGCACAACAAAAATGTTTTTGAACCAAATCACCTATCCTGAAACCATCACATAATCTGAATTTATTTTAAAAAGGGAAAACCTTGAAAATATGTGCATTTAATTTAGAGATGCAATATAATTAGCCCTTACTTTTCAAAAGTATAAAACCAAATCATTTGTGTTGCTCAGGATGCATACTTTGTTTCAAACTCTGACTTTAGAATTGGAGCTCTAAGGACAGCAAAACTATGGATTTTCTCACATATGATTGTTTTTTTTTTATGTCCATAGTAAAATAAATTAACATTGTGCAGGCATTCATGTAGTCCTATCGTAACCTATATGTTTATGGCTTATTGCGACTCAGATGTTCCACCTTTTATTGAGCTTTAAAAGCGCCTCGACTGAGCTTTTGTTGTGTTAAATGTCATAATACTTTGCCGTTTTGGACGTCGCCATCTTTGATAATTATTCTAGCTACTGTCGCTATAGTTACGGGTCATAGTAACGATAGTAACATTCCGCTGCTGTTATGATGTCATGGACTTGTAGTCACTTTGGATCGTGTTTGACTAGGACGATTCAAAATATGACAGTTTATGAAGGTAAGTCTAAAAACACATTAATGCAATGAAAATGATCGACTTCAAGTCGATATCGTTCAATTTAATTCCACAAAAAGATTTCTTCTGAAAAGAATATCTTAAAAACTTTGTTTCTTTCCATCTTCACGTCGGTATGAGTTTAAAGAAAGACAGCAATAAAATGCAAGTTTTGAGTTTACAAAAATTCTGAATGTGCATAATATGCACATTACAATATAATGTGTCATAATAATATATCATAATAATGTGTAGCATAATACATTAAAAACTGCATGAACTTATGTTAAATTCCGCATTAACCTTTCATTCTGGAAAATCACTATTTCTGTACACATTCCTTGTTGTTTCTTTCTTTGCATGACTCTTTCCATCTGCATGCCATGGTTTGAGCTATCACAATGACAAACTTGGTGAAAAAAATGTCATATGACAGCAATATAAGGTAAGTCAAATCTCAAGGTTTTATATGAATTCATCAAAAAACTGTATTAACTCGTAAAATTCCAGCATGAAAGTATTTCTGAACATATTCTTCTGTTTATTTCTTTGCATGACTGTTTCCAACTGCATGCCTCTGTTTGATCTGCTATAATGGTAAACATGATGAAAAAGTTCATGTGACGGCAATAAAAGGCGAGTCAAATCTGAATAATTTGTATATGAATACATCAACAGATTGTATTAGCTTGTAGCATGAATTCTTACATTCTGGAAAATTACTGTATTTCTGAACATGTTTTTCTCTTTTCCTTTCTTTGCTTTCTCTTTCTGTCTGCATGCCATGGTTTGAGATGCCACAGTGGTAAATATGGTAAGACAAAACAAAAACAACCTGTATTAACTCACACACGTTAAACTGCAACGTGATTTTTTTATTCTAGAAAATCACTGTATTTCTGAACATGTTCTTCTGTTTCTTTCTTTGCATGACTCTTTCCAACTACATGCAATGGTTTGAGTCGTCACAATGGCAAACATGGTAAGAAATGTCAGGTGACAACACCAAAAACCTGTATTAACTTGTATTAAAGTGCAGCATAAATCGTTTATTCAGAAAATCAATGAATTTCAATGAGTTTCTTTTTTTTTGACATGCATGGTTTGAGCCATCACAGTTGTGAATATGGTTAAGCAGATCATGACAGCAATAAAAGGTAAGTCAAATCTGAATGTTTTATATGAATACGTCGAAAACTGTATTAACTTGTTTTAAAGTGCAGAATTATTGTATTTCTAAACATGTTCTTCTCTGCGTCTTTCTTTGCTTGACTCTTTCCAACTACATGCCACGGTTCGTGATGTGGGAAAGTAGATCATCTGACAGCAATAAAAGATAAGTCCAATCTGAATGTTTTGTATATGAATACATAACAAATAAATAAATAAATAAAACCTGTATAACTTGTTTTAAAGTTCAGATTCACTATATTTCTGAACATGTTTTTCTGTTTCTTTGCATGATTCTTTTCAGCTACATGCCACGGTTTGAGCCGTCACAATAACAATCATGGTAATGCATCAAAAAGCTGTTATTTTGTGTTTAAGTGCATCATGATTTTTTTTTAAATTCTGAAAAATCACTGTATTTCTAAACTTGTTCTTCGTTGTTTCTTTCTTGCACTACTCTTTCCATGTACATGTCATGGTTTGAGCCGTCACAATAACAAACTTGGTGGTTAATAATAATGGTGGTGGTTTTTTTACTTTCTAACTATATGCCTCTGTTTGATCTGCTATAATGGTAAACATGATGAATATCAAATCTGAATGTTTTGTATATGAATCCATCAACAAACTGTATTAGCTTACATTAAAATGCAGCATGAATCTTACGTTCTGGAAAATTACTGTATTTCTGAACATGTTCTTCTCTTTTAGTTTCTTTGCATTACTGTTTCTGTCTGCATGGTTTGAGGTGCCACAGTGGTGATTATGGTAAGACAATAAAAAACAACCTGTATTAACCTGTATCTGAACATGTGTTTTTCTGTTTCTTTCTTTGACTGACTCTTTCCAACTACAAAATTGTTTTTGCCGCGTTGTGGGAGCTGAAATTTAAGTCCAACTGAAAAAAATTGAAATAAATACATAGGCTGCATACATACTTATCTACACTACAATGAACAAACATAACTAAACACAATAGAAAACTATATAATAATGTTGTTTCATTCAGATTGGTCACTATGCAAACGTCCCTATATGTTAGCCTATATTTTTAAGTTTTTTTTAAAAACGATGTAGATCCACATCGGTCCAGTAGGTGACAGTATGCGCACTGAGATCTGTGCACTACCATCAATGAACAGAAGAAGAACTCAAAACCTGGCTCGAAGAAGACTCTGGAAGAATCATGGCGGTGGATAAGAAAGATGCGCGACCAGGAAAAGCTCCTAAAAAAGAGTCTCAGCCTTTAATTATCGCCAAAACTCCGGCAGAGGAGCAGCGTTTAAAGTTGGAGAGATTGATGCGAAACCCCGTGAGTTTACCGCAAGCTAACGTTAGCGGTTTTATTTGGAGTAGTAACTCATGCTAATGATGCTACTGAACTGTTGCAGAAGCATTGAACATAAACAGTGTTGAGTTTTATATTTTCATTTTAAAGGATAAACCTGCGTCCATACCAGAGAAACCCAAGGAGTGGAATCCACGCGCTCCACCAGAGTTTGTGCGGGATGTGATGGGTTTGTGGTGTTTGTTTACGGTCTCAGATCTAGGGATGAAGCTAAATTGAATTGCTAGTTCTAAATATGTGATCAATTTTCCAAAAAGGAAATTTATGTTATCGGTTTGTTTCTGTTCTTTGGAAAAAAAATATATACACTATATTGCCAAAAGTATTGGGACACCCCCTTCTTTAGAACAGAAAAATACACTTCCAAATCTGTGGCAACAACGATGGGAACATAATTCATGTATTTAAAAATTGTATTTCCATCTCTGTTGCAACAGTTTTGGAAGTGTCTAAAATGACTGTACCCATATGCACAAGTCATTGGTGTTTGGTGATGAGTTTTTGGCTCAAGGTCTGCATTTACAGTCACACCAGAGGTGTTAAACTGGGATTAGGACTTGGTTTTATGCGGACCAGTCAAGTTCTTCCACGCTGACTGAATCAATCATTTTCTTTTTGAACCTTGCCTTATACACAGAGGCATTGTCATGTTAGAATAGAAAAGGGTCCTGTCCAAACTGTTGCTATAAAATTAGAAGCACATAATTTCCTAGAATATCATTATATGCTTTAACATTAAGATTTGTACTCATAGAAATTACTAAAGTAGTCAAACCTGTTCATTAGAAGGGGGCGACCCAATACTTTTGGCAAAATAGTGTATATTCATATGTCAGATAAAGTGAAGTAACTCAACCTCATTTTTCAAACAGCCTTTAAAGTTTAAGATCTGTAAAGTTTTTTTAAAAATCCAAAAGCCCTAAGAACATAAGAATGTCCTTTAATTTAAATTTCATCCTTTGCTGTTTCTGTTTGTGCTTGCAAAATGGGGAAAAAAGTGAAATGTTTCAAGAACTTATTGAATTTATTAATTTTGAGATTTCATTTAAAAAGAAGTAATGTATTCATTCATACAATTCCTCTAAGCACATCTGTTGCCTCACCAGTTCCATTAATGGTTCTTTATTATTTTTGAAGTAAAAATGTATAAGAGATGAAAATCATTTTGCATTTACTATTCTCAAAAAATGTTTCCAAATGAGATAACTGCAGATTTGAACAGGACACCCATGACACGTAAAAAACACATGAACTTAATACGGTGTATTAAACAAAAGTGTATTTTCAAAATTCCAAATTTGTGTTTCCAGTGTTTGGTCATAAATATATATTAAATAAACTGTCAAGTAATCCGCAGTGTGGTAACATCATTAACTTTCAGCTAGTTATAGGAATTCATTAACACTGATTCTAAAATTCTCAGGATTTTTGCCCTCGCAATTAATCTGTCAGGATTAATTGATGTAATATTTCTTTGTTGAATTTCCTCAGGTTCCAGTGCTGGAGCAGGCAGCGGTGAATTCCATGTTTATAGACATTTGCGTCGTCGGGAGTATCAGAGACAAGACTTCCTGGAACGAATATCTGAAAAGGTAGGTTTATTTTTCTCCCTAAAGCATATGATTAGGAGCTGCTTTACCATTTATGGATGTTACTAGTTCAATTTACACTAAGAAAAGTTGACAATATAAGGTCCTCAGCATTGTTGCAAAACAGTATGTGTGTGAATGATGGGTATTTTACTGTAGATATAAAAAGTTTGTCACGCTTATTGGCGATATGCAGAGTTTTCTTCTTTCCCAGTCCTCCCCAAGATTTTTTTTAAAAACTTTAAATTACTGCCATTGAACAGAAGTAAATCCAAGTGCTTCAGTGGAATGCGGCTCCACCTGTTGTTTGTAGTGGCTTAAATAACAGAATTTGGGTGTGAACAGCGGTGGATCTGCTCGGCTCTCCAGCTCACAGTTGCACACGACAGATGTTTTACTGAGACAATCATGAGAATCAAGCAAAATTGAGTTGAGTTTGTCAATGCAATATTGCGGTGTGTGATGCGTTGTTCCCCACTGTTGTGTTTCCTTTGGAAATATGCTTAGATCACATAAAAATCAACTCCTGTACATTTGTCATGCCAAATGTCTCTCATATATACTTTTGGAAAGTCTAATTCAAGTGAAATTTGATTGAAATTTACACTACTGTTTGGGGTTTGTAAGATTTTGAAAGAAGCCTCTTGTTCAACAAGGCTACATTTATTTGATGAACACAGTAAAATACAGTATTATTGTGAAAAATTATTGATTTAAAAAAATAATTTGTTTTCAAATTTTGTAAAGCTATTACTATAGTCTTCAGTGTCACATGATCTTTCAGAAATCGTTCTAAACGGTAATTCATTTTTCTGGATTCTTTGATTTAATGGAAAGTTTAAAAGAACAGCACTTATTTGAAATAAATGTCTTTACTGTCACTTTTGACAAATGTAATGCATCCTGGCTGAATAATTTTCAAATTGAAAATTAATTTTGAAAATTTTTGATTTATTAAAAACAAATAATAATAATCTTGTTTAAGATTATATTGATTAAAGCAACTTTGGCAAACACTATTTGCATAGAGTATGTTCCAGGTCTTTAATTTTTTTTTAAATGTTTTTTATTTTTACTTTTTTTTTTTTTTTTTGGTTCACAAATAATTTGTTTTACTCTTGCAGCAAAAGCAGGATGAAGAATATATTGAGAAGGTGAAAGAAAATCAAAAGGCTGCTGAGGAAAGAACAGCCAAACGCAGAAAGAAGAGGTTTACAAAATACTGCCTTGTGTTTGTTTTAGATGCTTTAGAATCATTAAAGAACTCTTAGTTTATCTCGTGTGTTTCTGAATCTCAGTTGTTCTTTTGTGTGATTTAGGGAAAAGTTGAAACAAAAGAAGCTGATGGCTAAGAAAGCCAAGATGGAGAGCCAGAAAGAAGAAGGTAGGAGATAATGAAATTATCTTATAAATTCATCCCCTTGTTCTGTGAGCGCCAGCAGAAAGACATCTACTAAACCTGAGTGTCTGAACACTTATGTAAACAAATATTTTTTGCTTAAATTAATAATAATTTATTGTAGTTAACTGATCTGACTGATTTGTATACATTTCTCTGTTGTCAAAAAAGCTAAATAAATCATCTGTGATTCAATGTTGTAAAGTAAAACATAAAAACATCCGTGAGGGTGAATATTTATTATGAGCACTATATTTAAAAGTGCTATTTATGGATGGCAGCACAGGTCATCATAATCATCATCATTATAGTAACTGCACCTCTTGAATTTCAGCATTCATGTAAGCAGTGAGTAATAATGTTTGTTGTGTCAGCAGGCTCGTCGGAGAAGTCATCATCCTCTGCTTCTGAAGCAGAAGAGCAAGAAGATGATGCAGAAGTGCCCAGCTTCATCATGGGGAAGAGGTGACCAGATGAAAGGATGGAGGTATCCAGCATATACTACCTTACGATACCAGAAACACCTTAAGCAGTGAACATTTACTGAGCTGTGAGCTAAAAAATACTCCAAATCAGTTTGGAATCCATTTTTCAGAAGGGCACTCTTTCTTTGTGCTTGAGTCAGATGTTCAACACTTGAAGTGGACAGTTGAAAAGTTGGATGTTTTTCTTTCACTGGAGTGTTGATGATAAAATAATGTGACCAGGATTGACGTTTTCTGCTGTAAATATGTTTTTTTTCTTTTAAATAAACAACAAAGAGAATACTTTGGCATTTTAATGTTTCACATTTATCTCACTGTCCTTTAGCTGCTTCTGCTTTTCCATTACATTAATAAATTACATTTAAAAATTTAAAATAGAAAATGTATTTTAAGTGGTAATATTTGCTATATTACAACAATCACAATTGTATTGTTTTTACTGTATTTGTGTATAGAGCATGTGTTTTATCATTTTACAGGGTTTCTGCAAGTCTTAAATTCACCTTTTCACAGTTTAAGGCTTAAAGAAGGTCTTAAATGAGAGCTCAAATCTTTTAAATTCTTAAAGTCATGGCATTAAATGTTACACACATTGCAAAAAAAAAATATCTTAATTTATATTTTTGTCTTTCAGTACAAATATCTAAACAACCTAAAATCAGAATGTTACTCGAAATGCAAATATGAAATAAAGTCTTGAAAAATGTAACAAAATTAATTGAGATTGGCCAATATTTGTTCTTGTTTTAAACAGAGGCAGATATTTAGGGGCCAAGCACTGAAGGTGCGATGGCACCTATTTTATCCGCTGGCTTTCCTATTATTCTTCTTCCTCTCTTGAGTCTGTGGCAGCCCATAGAACTGCTTGTGGGAAAGTTGTGTAATTTGGCACAAAGATAGAGGACAGTCTCAGCATTAACCATAGCAAGTTTGGACTCTCTAGCGCCACCTCTTGTCCAATTTTCACTCTTGTTTATGCTAATAACTTGAATCACAAGGTCTAGAAGGAAAATTGTTTTCCTCTGAATTCTTGGCTCATGCCGAATTAAATGGACACCAAAAAAAAAACAAAAAACACTCGTCCTAGACGGTTTGTCTGATTTTCACCAAAATTGGCTCAGATCGTCTTTAGACCATGCTGGCAAAAAGTTATGGAATTCAAGTTGATTAGACAAACCGCTTTCGAATAACGCCTGAACGAATTCGACGAAGAGCACGCAAAAATGGATGTGAGGCAATATCTCCACAACGCTTTGGGGTATTGAGACCAAACTTGGTGCGTGTTATAACAAACATGACCTGAGGCTACCTGCGCAGTTTTGGAGCAGCGCCACCTAGTTGTCAGGAGATATGAAAAATGGCTATTTTTGCTTATAACTTCTGAATGGTTTGACCAAAAATCACAAAACTTTTAGATTTTTTAGATTAAAATTTTTTGATTCGGTGTAGCATGCCAAGTCGAACCATACCCTATTTTCCCATGTCAGCGATTTTGGGCGTCGACCATTTGGGATTTTGTCGATGCTATATTTTACAAACTCACTGGCTTATTGTCACCTCACACAGAACACACCACATCGATTTGATAACAGCGCCACCTATGGGTCAAAAGTGATAACCCATTAAATAATATTACTACAGGTTTTATGATTTTCCAGCCATTTTGACTAAAATCTTCCTAAAATGGCTTTAATTACTCATTGTTGCAGTTGGTCTGATGCTCCATGCCATGCTTAGCTCCTTATTTTGCCTCGGTTTTGCTTGGCCCCTTAATTGCTGCTTGCAGCTATATTTGTTATTGTTTTAATCATAAGCTTCATTTTCATCAATTCCACACACAAAAAAAAAAGACGTGATTTTGCTTCTAAATGTCTGAGACAATGTGTTTTTTTTTATTTTTTTATTTAAACCTGAAACTAAAATGTTGCTCTTTTTAATAATTAATCATGCACACCATTTTTCTTGCCTCATATTAATGGATACACATAATAGATATAATAGTTTTTGGAAAAAAAAAGTACACACCGGACCATTTAAAATGGCAAAAATAATAATAAAAAATACACAATGGTTCATTTGAGGATTTTGACAGAAATTATCTGTCAAAAATCACCTAAATGCACAATAATCTCTGCATTTTTAAAAAAAAATGTAATTACTGAGAGAGCTAGTGGTGTAATTGTTCATTAGTCACTAATGGACCTTGTTGTCATGTGTACGACATTCCTTTCAAGCACATGTGGGGTGGTGGGGGGGACAGCATAATTCTCTCCACCCTGAATTAATACTGTTAATAGCTCTAGTTCATAGTCTGATTCACCACAATGGGATTCTGGATATTGTTGTTTTACTACTACGTCATTATTTCAACTCACCTGTCCAGTCCTTGCAAATAATATGAATTCTGACTCTGAGTTTTACATGTTCACATTGAGAGAGAACACAGAGAGAGAACGTTACAAATAAAATATCAGTGACTTATAACTATAAACAACGGTTCATTTGCTTCATGTCTAAGCAGGTCTGGTTAAGCTGGTTTTACCAACAAACATAATTTTGATTATTTGATTACAAAAACTTCAGACAGTTGCCAGACCTGCAGAATATACAGCCTAGTTTGTCCAAGAAACCAATATAATGGTATAACTTAAAAACAAATCTTTTTGATGCATTAATTACCTTTGCCCTCAAGACATTAGGAATCGAGTATTATTGATATATTGTATGAATAAACTCCACGCCTCTGCTTTTGGATGTCATGTCAACTCACGTCATGTGCATGTTTGGTGGGAATTAAGTCACCAGTATCAGTATGTGGAGGGTTTGTTGACTTCAACATTAGTCATTCAAACAGACGTTTGCTTTATTTTCCATTTTAAGTGTCAGATAGCATGATCACATGTTGCGACTTTGGCCACCTTGATATTGTGGCATCGGCAATGAAAACGTGTTCTGGTCTATAAGATTAAAGCAGAAAGTGTTTTAACATGATTCAAGCGTTTTTCAGAGCTTACAAAAGAGCAACAGTCAGTCTTTGGAATTCCAAAGCACTTTTTATGTCCAAAGCACCTCCCAGTTTCTACCTGGGATTCACACACCCTTCCTCTCCCCTCCCTTCAGCTTCTTTTTATAGGAGTTGATTAGTATCTGCCAGGCATATTACTGTGCAGACACCAGCCAGGCTGACTTCTACTCCCAATTTTATTAAGAATCATCTATCTGCATCCTTGTTACAAGATGAAGACCAATACAGTGATCTGTTTGATGTCATTGCTGTCTATCTGGATGTGGACTGGAGAAGGTAAGTGCATTTTAGCCTTAATTATCAATGTTTGTTCTTTTTAGATGGGGGTTACTATAGAGATCTGGTTTCTGCATTACATCACAAATGCACTTCATTTATTCTTTAATTACGTTGTTTGCCTTATCCTTCGGTTTAAATGGAGAAAGGCTTTCTTAGGTAATAGCTCATTAAAGACAGAGTAAAGTGCACACAAATGTCCCATTAAATTTTCATCATGTTGGATTAGATGTTGGATGTCGAACAAAGATGATTACAGATTAACAAGCTAAAAATCTTCCTTCCGTTCAGCAAAAAATACCCTGGCGACTATTATGAACAAATGAGTAATATAATTCATGAAATGTTATTGATTTGTACAAATGGCCCACTGTCTATGGGTCTTATATAATGTCTATGCCTGTCCATTTGTTATTTAAATTTTCAAGAATATATATTATATATAAAATATAGAATATATTAGAATATATATATATATATATATATATATATATATATATTGCTATACTTAAAAACAGAAAAATATATATTAATTAT